>JAQIWH010001424.1:0-31765 GCA_034695005.1 Cryptops parisi | reverse complement strand
TTATGAAGCAGGAGGAAACGGGAGTGCCCCGAGAAAACCTGCCCCCACGGTGTCAGACCCTAAACTGAACCCACACGACACGAGTGGGAGGCGAACTCACCAACTAGAGTGCCGGAGTAAATTGTAGTAAGCTACCGTATTTATAGCGAATACTCGGCTGGGACACTCTGTATATGCAAATATGTAAAAATGTAAATTGAATTCTCAAACGTCTTAAGCGAGATAACGTTTTAAATAAGCAAATTTTGACAAACCTAAGGGCCCTTCACTTCTAACCAACCCATAATTTTATTTCAAACGCTAAAATTCCTGAGAATTTCGATATATGCGATCATCGTTATTACGCAACGAAAAAAATCATCCCAGATGCTCGTTTTAGGCGACAGAATTTCGCTATTTGATGCAGTGGTACACAAATGTCATACAGAAGTCATCCACTGAAATTTAGATACCCTGCAAGGTAATTAATTTTATTAATGTACTGATATGCACCTAAAATATATAATCAATAATCACCTGCACCGTGCTAAAATGTGTTATATGAAATTGTGACGTTTGGTGAAATATGAACACGGAAAATAGAAACAGGTGGCTCATACTGTTAATGATAGGAATAACTTTCAACAATCTTTACACAACTTTAATGCGTAGCAAAAATCCTCTTAAAAAGGCGAATGAAGCACGCAAGAAGAAGACAGCTACGATCCTTTCCTTGATGGACTACAGCATGTCCTCTCGTCTGCATATATATGGAGCATCCTTGATTCTTATAGAGAACCACTAGCAAAAGATGGGAGTAAACGCAATTACAACTCCCGATAAGGACAACACAATGACCTGATGATTGTGTCTTTTGCCAAACGTCAGCCTTGCCAAAACGAGGCAATGCGTGGTCATCTTCTTGCCACTCTTCACACTGTCTAAGTGCTTTGGCCAGCTTTTTATCCTTGTTTTTGGTCATAGGCAAGACACTATCAGCATCCATCAGGGGAAAAGAAGAACAAGAAAGATAGAAAGAAAGAAAAAACATGGCAGAAAAAGAAAGTTTTTGCCTTGTGCCAAGTGGCATTTACCCAACCCATTTGCTTTCCAAACACTTATTGTAACATCTAGCAAAACACGCCATTATACAAGAAACCAGGATATTGGCTGTAAACAACGCGTGCAAGTTGGTGTTAAGAAACCATTCCTTGCTTAGGTCGTCTAATGAAAGGGATGTCCTCAATCTCGACCTGCATGCTACTACTACTACTACTTGTGCTCGTAATTGTCACTATAATTCTTCCAATTAAGGTACCATCATGTTTATGATAATGATAAACTAAGTCATCAACAAGATTTAAATAGCAAGCATTAAAAGAAACGTCCTGCCGGAATAATAAAATGGATACGTGATTCGAGTAGCCAACTGAGGTCGTAAAGTATGAAATTTTGAAAACAGGGGGTTGTGATAAACTGATCCACCCCCTTTTATTTTTTTTTTTACACCATTACATTCTGTAAAACGATCGTTTCAAATAACGATTCTTTTTAATAATGAATTTTCATTTCTTATGGGATAATCCTTCATGCAACAAAAGTGCATTAAAAATGTCATACATTATTTTAATTTGAAGACCTTCGGGCAATATAATAGTGAGCCACATTTTTTTGCAAAATAACATGTTTACATCAAACTGTCCCTCATTGCTGTTTCTAGCTTGTTACTTTATCACTTGATGGATTATCCAGAAACTGCCAGCAATAATAGAGACGAGAACTACCTTGTTGCTCAGTAAGGCACTCTATGGAGTTTCTCACCAGAAAAACGGCTCTCCTGATCAAATTTAAAATATGTGGCTTACCGTTATCTTGTCCGAAACCCTTCAATTCAACGAATCAGTACCATTTCCATACTGTCTTAGGTGATAAGACGTAAGATGATAGAACTTTATGCTAAATAGGATTTTATTGATTTGTTATAAAGAATCTCTTCATTCAGACTCTAGAAGTGAATGAAGGAATCTCCAAGAATATTAATAACTTAGTACAACGTTTCTGTACTAGTTATTGATACTCTATAAACTACAGTTTCTTTATAATATTAAATTCTATTGCATAAAGTATCCATATTAACATTACCTTGCTTTTCACATCTTTCAGCTTTGGTAAGATATCTAAGCCAAATCCATCTGCTTGTCCCCTTGTACGATTACCTATTGAAAAAACAAACAAAGTATGAAAAGTTCAATTTATCAAAATCGGAATGAGTGAACGTTTCTGAAACTCTAAATAAACTACTCGAAATGCACACATACGTTATTAATCTAACTATAAAACTGACGGTTAATATAATAATTTATAGTGAAGATAAGAACAAGATAATCACCTCCGTTCATGTAGTTTCCCAACGTTAAAATTAGACCAAACACTTGCTGAATGCCCTCTCCAGTCATTAATTTCTGAAATTAATACCCAAATTAAACACAAAGAACATTGCAGCATTGCACATAAACAGTGAATACAAAACAGTACATTACTCAATTATGGTACCCTAAATTATTTTAACTGGATTAAGTATATACTTATTAACCATGCATTTTATTCATGATAAAAATAAAAATAAGGTATGGCGACATCATCATTGTTACAATTTTAGACCCAGATAAGAATTCAAATTAACAGAGCCCTTAGAACAAGATTTACTCGCACTCCATGGTCATTATGAGAAGCTAATTGCTGTTAATCTTTGCTTAATGACCATACCACTGATCAATTACGAGCTCTTTTTATCTATTAATTTAAATCATAACCGCAAATGGCTTTCAATATCATTATCACTAACCAGTACATTAACCAGCTTTCCGATATTTCAAAACTATAGTACCATACACGTGTATTCCTTAATGCTCACCAACACGTATCAATTACAGTTCTCAAGGAAAATTCGTAAACGACCAACATGTATTTACTCTGGTCCATCAAGCAACAACTATCATTTATCGAGGTTACGACTAAATTAACACGTACAATATTGATTAAACGCTTCGTACAACTTACATCACAAATCATTCGAAGATTATTCAGCCTTCCTTCGATACTGCTCATACATTCCGAGAACGAAAACTGAGATGTGAAGCAAGAAACACGAGCTGCAAAATGTGGAATGTCGGAAAGTTCTAAAAGGAATCTGTTAACAAAAAAAGAAACCATTTTTTCAATATATATAAAGAAATTTCAAAAAAACCATGATTATGGAAAAGGCCCAAAAGAAAAAGTCAACTTGAAATATTTCGTTTTGGGGAATAAGCAAACTCTGGAATGTTTGTTAAATAAAGCTTCAAGTGTAAATATTTATGATTTAATGACTGCACCAGCTTCCTTTAAAATAAGCAGTCATTTTCATCTCTCCATTATGGTAAAGTTAAGACTGAAGGTAATGTTGAGATTTTTTGCAAACAAGTTAAATAAATTGGTTCATTCATGTGTGATACATGTTCAAGAATTGCATAACTATGAAACCTAGTATTACAGTACCAGTACAGACATCTCTTATTCATGTTGCGTTCCTACCACGGATACAGGGTGTCCAAAATGAAATCTCAACATTTTAATCACATACAGTTTAAAGAAAAATACTTATACAAGAAAAACCTCACTAATCCAAAAAATTTGCTGGATTAGCAGATTTTACAAACCAGTGAAGCTAGGGGATAAATGGCAAAATAAACTGTAAATTTAAAAAAATTATAAACTACAGTATTCGCTGTATTATGAACCAAAGTATTCACACTGTAAATTCCAATTCCATCGAAGATGATGCCGGTAAGTGAGGTTCAACCTATCCTCTTATCAGCATCCTGTTGTTCTTTATGTCAAATGATAACTAAATATGAAGATGGCAGTGAACATACTAGAGTTTTATCAACATAAAACGTCAGTACATCTCCACCTCTGGTGGCGCGAAGAATGTCTATGTGGTAGTCTGATTCCCACATATCAAGAATTGCCAGATTGCTAACTCTAATTTGAAATTTTCAAATTAGAGTTATAATGTCTCATATTTTAAGATTGTTTGAAATTATTCGAAAAACATGAACAAAAAGAAAAAATATGTGTTTCTCATGCATGTACGTTTCTCATGTCTTTCACCAATCATCGCCTGTGCTTGGTCAAAATCAGTCGCCATTTTGGAAAATAAATGACTGCAGCGCCACCGTCTCTCTGACACAAACAACAAAATTCCCACATAAATTTTGAGTTTCTGGTTCCATTCCACCATGATTCACATTTGTATAACCCGATATGAAAGAATAATGGACGTTCGAAATGTTTTGATTACATTGTACACACACTGTACAGTGGTTACCAAAACTGCAGTAGGAAGACTAACGTTGCATATAAGGGTTATAAGTAAAATATAAAACTTGCATTGAACAATCATCATTTCTTGCTCATTTTAAATCGTGTAGTGTAGAACTTTCTAAACGTTTAGATGCTTTATTGGTTAATGAAATGTATTTTGTAATAAAGTTATCTTCACTGACAAATTTTATCTATCAGATTTATCAACCACCATGTAAGAGTGAAAATATTATCCAAGTGAAAACTAACGCCATCTATAAAGCAAGTTATAAACTTAACACTAGCAGTAAATTCAAATAGCCTTATTTATCATTTGTTTTTATTTATGTCTACAATTATATCTGCAATTGAAGGCTTGCCCGGAATAACGTTGCATTTAACAATTCATAGATTTGAATAAATGGCAAAAGAAGTTTTCAGCAACACTTTGTCACATATTAGGTGCCCATTTTCGAAGTGATGTATTTTTTACATAGGTATGAGTTTGTCTATTAACAGCACTAGCTAGGACCATTTCTGAAGCACAGTTTTCCATAATAATCTCAATATTAAATTTTTTTAACATACAACGTTATTCTAGGCAAGCCTTCAATTAATAAAACTGCGCCAATCACACCAAAAATTACATCCTTGCTATTCTCAAACAAACAGCATAACGAGGAATAACTTATCAGCTACCAGAATCTCAAGCCATTGCTAAACTTAAGTCAATTACTTATCAATGCCCATTCTTATGCATTAACCTGTATATGCATTGTGATTGCTGAAGAAGAATTCTAACAATTCTAATTGAACATGATACTTCCGCTAACAGTACAAGCCCCGTGTAATCAACAACAGCTTGTCTTTGCATCGCGCACAATCTTTGTATAACATCCTGTCCTCTTTTTACCAGCATCCTGTTGTTCTTTATGTCAAATGATAAATGTGCCCCCATGTTTTTGTTTTGTATCTTTTTTTTCCCATAGATGTCCCTGCTACAGTTAATTACCACCGGAGTTGTTAACGGAATTGTTGTGTAGGCGACTAAGGAATGTACAACCGCCTACTGAATTTAAGAGCAAAGGATTGAATGAATTAAAAGGTTTCCTCCTTTCACTTAAAATGAACAGCAAAAAAAAAAAACAACTATTTTTAAGGCCAACGAAATTCATTCCAAATCAACTTTCGTCCATTTCCTCACCAACCAGAGTGCAAGGCCTTTACGCTTTATTTTTAAACAACTTTTACTTACTGCTCGGGTTTATCCAGAGGAACTTTGGGATTCTTCTCAAGGTGGTTCCTGATTAATTCCAGCTCTTCGTTCGTTCCTCTCTGTCAAGAAAAGAAACAAAACGAGAAAGAATATGGATTAAACGACCACAACATTTCAACTATTACACCACCAAGTAATTACTACTACTACTATCTTGATTACAGGAAGTGCTCGAAATTAAGTGAGTTCCGTATATGCGATTTCGCTAACGCGCAATGGGTATACAACATACACAAGGACAACAGAAAATCATAATTCAAATCTCAACAGATAAAAAATTACAGTAAGTCTTCGATTAATGCGAGTTCATTCTACATGGTATCATCACTATTGTGCGACGAATGAATGAAACCTCAAATGTTCATCAAATGAAAATTAAACGCATAAAAAAATCAATAATGGTGATGTCATTGTCATTAATAAACTCTATATTTGAATTACCATGAGAACCCATTGTTCACGTGAAAGTCATGTACGGCAAAATTAGCCTATGGCTGAGCATATATTCTAATGCTTAATTCGATTCTATTTTCTCAATTTCCTCAAAATATGAAAAATGTTGGTTAGTTCCCTTTCAGACGGCTCACATTAACGAAGAACTATGTAAAAGATGCTGCACCAAATGAACGTTGCAAGCCATTTGAAACAAAACCACCACTACTGTAAGTATATTCGGTATTTTTATTCAAACACTTCGAAATTCGAAAAAACCGTTATTTCAAGTTCCTTATGTGGGACAAAATAGCTCGTCGGTGGATCTAAAAGAATAGGACTTGTACCAAACTTGAGCGAAAGAAACATATGCCAAGCTGCCAAGCCCAAGTCGACGAGCACTGCGTCACCTGCCATGTTGTAGCGGCGCAAACCTTGATCCCAGGGTCCACTTCCTCGGCAGCATTAGTGGCCCTCGTTAACCCTGACGAATAACTAATTCATTTGCCACAAGTGGTCGCGTGGGCAGCTCCAGATGCCATTTTGCAACTATTCCCTATCGTGCTCCGATCTGAGGATAGGCCTGAACAATGTACTCCTGCACAATGAAATGTCACACAAAATCATCAACTGACGCGATTTACCCCGTAAATATTGTTAAGAACATGATGTAAAAGTGTGTTAAGTAACATTTTTACAATTTCTAGGAAAATGCGTTTAAAGATTTGAACATGCCTTGCTCTCTTCACACTTCTTGCACTAATATCTTTGTACGTATTATTATTTTGTTCAACATTATACGTCAGGAAGGTAGAATTGCACCTGGCACTTTCGAAAATGCTCCTAGGTCATTTTTGACAAAAATGTTACTTAACACCCTTCAATTTATAACCAACTGCCATTTGAACAAATTATACATTAGGTTTAGGTTTATTGGTGCATCCAACAGGATAGAAGAACAACACTACACTATGGACAGAATGCCACCATCTACATATTACAAACTGTCAGGAAACAATGATAACAATACAAAGTACTTTACAAAGGACTTTCCATTGGTAAGTCCAAAAGAATATAAAACAAAATTTCTGGTTTATTAAAATCTCTGCATAATAATAAAAATGTCGTTTTTTATGCCAATAATGTTTGATACCTAAAAAAATTGGAGTATTTTGGATGTGATTCTTCATGAATTAAAACCATATCTGGACTCACCATTAAGAACGGTAATCTAAAGTAAATTAAAATTTCAAGTTTAAGAATAATCCAAGTAATGTCTTTTTAATTACTTGTACTATTCTATATCGATAATGTAAAGATATGAGAAGTGAATCAACCTATGTAGTGATTCAAGGCATATCAATGGCCTCATTTCTATATGCATTGGTATCTAATGACTTGTTCAATGTATCTCTTAACTTTTAATAATTTATAAAATAAAATAAAATTTAAACTATGAATCTGAAGATCAACTTTTCGGGTTATACCGGTACAGTTCAATGTAAAAAAAGTGATATTCCACAATGAAATTTTCAATGACCTAGGATGGTTAAACACAATCAAAAATTCGAATCACCACACAAAACGTTTTAGACCCAGAAGCAAACTTCATTTTTCTCATACTCACTAAAATACAGTATTTGCTGTTTAATAACCATTATCAGGGGTGTGATAATTATCCAAAACTAGAATTTCATATCCCTCATGATAATGAAGCACCAATACGCGGGGGAAAAAAACGGGTTGTACTCAAAACACAAAAGTGTCATATTCAAAATCTTTCTTTTTAAAGTGTTTACAAACCCTCTAAGATTTCTATTTTAAGAGTGTAAAGCCCATTTGATTGCATCAACCACTTCACAGCCCTACAATATTAAGTCTTTTTATAACCTTGAAAACTTCATGTTTTTATTTCCTTATAGCTCTCGCCAGGTGTTCATTTTTTTTTGCGGGGAGGACAAAGATGACGTTCTCTTCGTTCAAAACAGATGAGCACCACTGTGGGCGAGGAAAACCATTGCTTTCCGCATAGCTAAATCGCTCTACACTTGTTTTTTTTAAAATTCATTTCACAACATACGATGGTTAGCAATAAAAAACAAACAAAAACAAAAAAACAAATCGCATGAAATGCGAGCACCTAAGACACTCCCAATCGGATTCACGTCAATGAAAACTTCATCGATGTGCTTGTCACGTGTGTTACGTTTATAAACAAAAACCGAAATTCGTCACTGCAAAACTATGCGAGTGCACCTGGCTATCTACTTAGAAAAACGGCATAAATATTTCACCGATCACCAAAGGTGTGGTGATTAATTAAATGTATCGCTATTAGTAAATGTCATCTTCAACTGTACTTATCAGGTAGTCACATTCCCCACGTGGAACGGGAATAACCTGTACTTCAGCTACAATACTCAATTGAAGAGTTGGGTAGAAAAACGGTGTAAGTCCACTTACATCGTAATTCCTTAAAATGCATATATTGAATCGTTTAGATTAGTCTGACATTGGGTTGCCTATAATTTGCAGTTTTAGACTTTTTGGAGCAAAAATATGAAACGCGACTATTGTAAATCTGAATTATTTTTGTGATTTCTTTCTTTTTGTCACTTCACTTCCTGGTTGCCTCACTCGCTCGTTTCACTTCCAAATCAATGGAAACGATACTGATCCTTGGAAAAGAAAAACGGCGTCAATACATTTATCAATTAGCACGATATTTGGAATAACGGCGTCATTGCGTTTTTAAAATTAATCGCAACTTGAGGCCTGTCAACTAAAGTTAACAGATTTTTTGCAAAACCTGTTCATTTTCCTTCTATAAATATTGCAGTTGACAGGAATGTTTTTTAATCTTAAATTTGAAGGAGCCAGAAATTTGTGCCTATTTTCTTTACACCGTTATTACATCTAACTCCTCAATTTAACGTTATAAATTAAAGAAACAGAACTTCCGAAAAATTCAAAAGAGGAACAATGTGTGATGGCTTGAAATTTCTTCAAATGTAGGTACATCGTCAGCAAACACTTTTCGAGTAAAAAAGGCCCCTTCGTGTGACAAAATCTCAGAATTGACTGGACATTGTTCAGTCTAAATTTGATACAACAAAATGTTCTACGACCCCAGCCGATGTTGGAAATTTCAGCTCTGTAGGTCATCGGGAACCTACCCAAAAAGAGCTTAAAGATGTTGAACCATTCCAACCTCCGAGTAAGTTGAAAAGGTTTAAAAAAAAAAAGAAATAGCATAACAGTTACAACTGTAGATCGTAACATGGTTAATAAATAAAAAATTATCCTCCAATCTTGCGAAGAGAAATGGCGCGAATTTATTGGTCGAAAATGGAGCGTAACTGCACATGTTCCAGCGATACGATGAAATATGGGGGCGCATCTGAAAGCACTAAAAGCCCAACTTCGTCCAAGAACAACACTGAATAAAAAATGGCAACTACTCAAAAAAATTTTCAAAACTAAATATCCCAAACGATAACTAATAAACAACCTAGATCCTACTCGAGAACATCTCCATGGAGGATCAGAACGGGGAAAAAAAGCAGCAGCAAAAAGCGGATGAAACAAAGTGCGAGAATGATGGCTCGTTCTCTGTCAAGGTCCGACACGTTCTATGATGTATGGTGATGGCTTAGAGCCACAAGATGTTCTCATTGCTTGGCTTCCCAGTCAATAAAAACAGCTCATCCATTTGCAAACACCCAAATCGGAGTCTCTAAAGTTACTCACTGCTCTCTGTGACAAGTCAAATCCTCACAACGAATGACAAAAGTTTGAGGGCAATGAGCCTGCCAACTATGAGAACTCAGCAACAACAAAAAAAAAAAAAAACTATAGACAACCCCTCCCCCCCCCTCTCCTTCAAAGTCAAACTAAGGAATTCGTTTAATTACTTTAATGTGAGATGAATTAATAGGTGGCATTTGAGCACATTCTTTGATCTACAGTGTATAAATAAAAGTTGGATTTTTTTATGTCCGTCTGTTTGTTCGCGCATGATGCAAAATTGGATGAACCGATTTTCATGGAACTTTTTATGTGGATCCTAGAAAGGTTATAGATTGTCATCCACGTCATAATTGTTATTAACAAGCCAACAAGTTCGTCCTTTACATACCCCCTCTCAAATTCGCGAGTTTTTGTTTACGTTTACAATGGCGTTATTAAACAGAAGCTTGTTTGGACGACTGGTGGTAAAAGTTGGTGGAAAAAAAGACATCGTTATTTCTTAAAATGCATATACTGAATCGTTTTAGAGCAGTCTGTAGCATAAAGACATTGGGTTGTATATATATTTGCACATTCGGACTTTTCGGAGTAAGAATATGGAACGCGACTAGTATTATATACCTGAATTTTTTTGTGATTTATTTCTTTTTGTCGCTTCATTTCCTGGTTGTTTCACTCGCTCGCATCACTTCCAAAACAATGGAAAGATACTGATCTTTGGAAAAACGGCGTAAATGCTAAATTAGCACGATATTTGGAACAGCGGCATAATTGCAATTTTAAATTAGTCCATAACTTGTGGCCAGTTAACTAAAGTTGACAGATTTTTTCTGCAAAAGCTGTTCATTTTCCTTCTATAAATAGACAGTTGACAAGAATTTCTTTTAATATTAAATTTGAAGGTGCCAGAAGTTTTTGCCTATTTTCTCAAAACTACCGTTTTTGTTCAGCGTTTTGTTTGTATTTTATTAATTAACTAGCAAATCAGAGACGTCAACGGGTCGCAAAATATACAAAGAATTTACAATCGTCTTATCGCGAATAAGCAAACTCGCGAATGTTAGCAAATCACAGGTTTTTCTAGTGGTAAACAAACATTCCACAAAAAAAATGTGCATTGTGCACGTGAATACTGTATACATACCGTTTACATAACTTCTATTTGTTCAAAACACAATTATCTTATATTTAGTCATCACTTTTTAAACCAACGGTATATTTTTGTACAATCGCCGGTAGTAGTGTTTACTTACAAATGTCTTGCCAACTGAAACATAGGCCTAAAATATACTTCAATTAACTTACATAAACCAAAAAGGCTAACTAAGTAACTATCTTAAGTAACTGCTGAAAACGGTTGTTTATACAAGACGACCAACCATATAACTCAACCCAACATCCTTAATAACAGTGATCATGACCATGTAACTAGTGAAATCCGGTTATTTATAAACACTGTTTAACGTTTCTTATAATGTTATCAGCCGGTTATTGTTATCAAAAAGCACTAGCACCAAAGTGATCATAATAACCGGATTACACTGTATGTAGTTTTGATTTTTGAATAAATAGTCAAAAGTTAAAATTATTGCATTTACTGCAAAAAATCTTACTAAATAAAACCCAAAAGTGACTGTTTTCAATTGCTGATTGGTTGATGACTTTAAAAGTTTAAACAATAAAGGCCACAATGAATGTTATTTTTTATGAAATTCTCGCGCTATCTCTGTATTGTTGTGTCAGGTGATATGCATTTAAATTTCAAATAGCATTCGTTGATTTTTCAACAGGTTTAATCTAGTAGGCCTATAATACCTATATAAGATACTTGTATAAGAAATATTAATTTCAGAAAAAACCCAAAGTAAACTACACAAAGAAAACAAACAATTCACAAGTTTTCGTATTTTTATGGTTTGTTTTCACTCTTTGGAATGTCTTGTGGAATTACACGACGAGAAAAACAATTCGACAATCATCGGCCAAAAAAAGCCAAAAATATTTCTTTAGGTAAGACGTTTAAATCCAGAAAAGCACTCTTGTTCGCTTTTTCCTCCCCGTACTCTATAAAATTAACTTCCATCCAAATAAACTCGCTTTCTAAATCTGGTCGATGGTCCAATGTCTCCAAATTTAGACAAAAGAGAATTATTTCCATACGACACAAAATGACAACAATCCTAACCGCTCCACTTGTTGCTTTCACCAAAAAAGAAAACATACATTTCCCACAAAAATTTCGAAGATTTTCATCTTCATGCAACTTTAATTACAAGCACATTTTCGTCTTCACACCCTGTATAGTGAAACGACCATTATGCAAAAAAACTTATATATCCTGCAAAAATGTTAAACAGTCGCTCGACTTATCTGCCAAACAGCACGTTCCACCAAGAAAAACAAAAACAACTCCAAAATAAGTATTACCACAGTAGCCTACAATAACCACCACATGCTTCTCTGTAAGTGTAAATAGACAACGTGGCTTCTGCCAACTTCGTTTGAAGTCAGTTGGACAAAAGCGGGAACAAGAAGAAGAAGAAGAAAAACAAAAAAGCGAGAGGTGCAAAGAGAATTCCACCAATGAAAAGACACCGCGCTCTGACCACCATCAAAGAAGTTGGCCTTTTTATAAAAAGCACCTTATCTCATGAAGCAACCACTCGTAGCTTTGTTTTAAAACCGTACCACTCACACACTACCCATTTGTTTTGATCGTAGATTTCCAGACTATATAAGCAATTGGCTTTCCAATATTCTAATCTTAACAAAGCCATGGACCTATTCTACTCTTATGGAAAAATCCTTCCTCGAGGTTTGATATGAATCTAAGAGCAGAAGCTTGTT
Organism: Cryptops parisi; assembly: GCA_034695005.1. Classification (NCBI taxonomy): domain Eukaryota; kingdom Metazoa; phylum Arthropoda; class Chilopoda; order Scolopendromorpha; family Cryptopidae; genus Cryptops; species Cryptops parisi. The sequence goes on along the minus strand of JAQIWH010001424.1, from coordinate 19,137 downwards.
CTGAACATAAGAAAACAGGCAGGTTGATACTGAACTAAATTTGTACAGTGTGTGTTTGTTTTTGTTTTTACTTTTAAATTTGAATTTGAATTGATTTCTGCATATTTTAATAAATATACATCATAAAACTTCAATTTGTTCGGAATTTATATTCCCGGAAAGTAGTCAGTTTGTTAAAAAGGTGTACCACTTTATGAGAAAGACTGTAGCCTACACGGGAAAAATGACATATCACACCCATACACATTGTAGGTGACCATTCACATTATGGATATTCATACGAGTCATATCCATAATAGATAACCACAATGGATATTGTCTATGCCATTTTTATACTCTCTATTATATTAACTTCACTTGTGAGAGTGAGTTGTGAGCGAGCTGGGAATTGAACGTGTAGGCTACTGTCATCTTCGTCTACAGCAAAATATTAGTCCAATGTAACAAAAAACAACGCAGAAAACGAGGACCGCATAAGTCTTAGGCATATATATTTGAAAAAAAAAAACGTGTAAGTCCAATGTTAAAAAAATCAAGTGTATAAACAAATCAAAATTGAAATTCAAAACTCGCATAAATCAAGTATTGAATTACTCAACGATCGCATAAATCGAAACGGGCAGAAATCAAAAAATAGAATTACTCAAAACCCGCATAAATTGAACATCGAAAAATTGCCCAAATTATTCAATTAAATTATTCACAATAAAAAATTACTCAAAAATTACTAAAAAATTTGCACAAATTTTAATAATTCGCATAAATCGAAACATGCAGAAATCAAAAATAGATTCTTAACATTATGTATGTATGTTTATGTACATACAGTGTATCTGCATGACAGAGTATGCTTAAAACATTTTTAATGTAAAATACTTGTTTACCATGCAAAGTCTTGTCTTGCCCATAAGGAGGCAACATCTTTTTGACTTACCCTGTGTAGTGGTTGCCAAAACGTTCAATAGGAATGAAATAAGAGGGTTACAAGGAAATTCATTCAATAACTTTACTTTCACTTTTCACACATTCATGTACAGTATTTACTGACGCTATTGAGTTAATCAAATAAAAAGCCAATCTTCACTATTATTACATATCGACCAGATATGTAATAATAGTGAACATATCTGGTCGCTCACTACCACCTAAAAGTGGAATTATTATCTATAGAGCAAGTAACGCCATCTAGTAAAGATATAAACTAACATTGGCAGGTAATTTAAATAGTTTTATTAAACATTGTTTGTTTTTTTGTTTTTTTTAATAAATTCCTGAAATCCACAAAAAAAAAAGTTACTAATCCGAACAAAATATTACAAACTGTATGTACAATTTGTAATGTGATTAGTCAAATACCGCATATAACAGTACATTTTCCCCTACATACCATTATAACAAGTACATTAAAATGCTTTGTAAGCATACTTTATATACTGTGTGTACCTACAAAATGTAAAGAAACCATGTTTGATTTCTGCATGTTTCGATTTATGCAAATTAAAATTTTTATGCAATCTTTTGAGTAATTCAATATTTCAATTGACGCGTGTTTTGAGAAATTCCCAAAAATGCGACTTTTGATTTATGCGAATTTCGATTTATGCGATCGTTGAGTAATTCAGTATTTGATTTATGCGAGCTTTTGAGTCATTTTATTTTTGATTTCTGCAATTTGTTATTTATATATGCGATTTTTTAAATTTTTTTACATTGGACTTATGTGCTTGTTTGATTTATGCAAAAAACTGTGATTCTCGTTTTATGCGTTTTTTGATACATCAGACATATTCTCATAAATAAACGGCTGTAGATGTCAGTATACGTTCAACTTTCAGCTCGCTCAACTCACAACTGTCACTCACGAGTGAAACTAATATAAACAGTATAAAAACATATTTCTTAAATGACTTATGTTAATACAACACAAAATCTGTTAAGATTACATTCAATACATGACATTAAAAAAATAAGTTCATACACAGTTTCGCAACGATTTTATGCACACAAAAAAACCTCTTTAGTACTCAATGTAGCTTTCTTTCTACATAAAGGGACGGAAAAAAATAGTACATAAGAAAACCACAACCGAATGGTGTTCAAGATTTATTACCAAACCCCAGCGAAGAAACTTCCGGAATGAAGACTTTTCTCACCCTACCCTTTGGTTTAACCATAAACTTGTGGTTAACATTGGAAGAAAAAACCGCCACCTTTCCTTCTTCCAAGAACGTCATGTCATCGCGACAGCCAAGGAATTTAAATCTTTTCTTTTTCCCAGCAAGACTTGCATTTATTATTTTGACTAAATGAACTTGTATTATTACTATACCGACCACCGATCGAATCAGACACCACGTCATGTATATACGATGATTGATCCATATGCTATTTTAATGCAAGCAATGAACGCATAAACTAATTAAACAACACTAAATCTTGGCAAAACGAATGACTAATTCAATCGGTTTAACCAATTTGGCATTTTATTGTCACTTCCTGCAAAACGCTTCGACAGATTAATTTTCATCCATTAAGACAATCTCGGGCGCAACAACATGGTAGCGAGGATGGACATTATCACCAAGTCGTGATGATACCAATTGTCTCATTAAATAACGTTTTTTTCCCCTCCCCCCTCTTGAAAACTGAGTAAATCACAGCGCATCAACTCATTCATGACTATAACAGCATCTTGCTTTTGTCAATGACAACAAAGCTAATTGTTGATTTAAGTCTCACATCATGATGATACATGACTGAACAGTCTTATTAATGCAACATAAATTCATGATGAATTCTGATGTGTAAAGCAGTTTAGAAGTAACGCCATGCCAACTGAATGATTGAAGCCCAACTATTTTTAATAGTGGGTAGCCTGTGCTACAACACATATTTCCTTTTTATTATACGCTTTAGGTTAGCTTTACTTCACTTATGAGTTTGTTAGTCTGAGATTTTGAGTTTGTGAGTGAGCTGGGCTTTAAATTAAAAAAAATACACATAAAATTAATTAAACACCTGTAACGAATGCTATGAAGCAACATGAGTTAAATAAGTACCTGTAACGAATGTTGCGAAGCAACATGAAATACTCCTTAAATTCAATTAGCTAATTAGCCTGTTGTACGACAGGCTTTATGCTAGTGTTAGCTTAACTTCACTCGTGAGTTTGTTAGTCTGAGTTTTTGAGTTTGTGAGTGAGCTGGGGATTGAATGCACACTGCCATCTAGAGGTGTTTATGATAATATACTGTGTATAGTCCATTGTACCCACAAAAAAAAAATTGCATAAAGTGAAAACCACATAAATCGAAAACCACATTCTAATGTAACAAAAATCGCAGAAATCGAAAATAGAATTTCTCAAAACTCACTGTATAGAATGTACAATAACTTGCATAAAATGAGAACCGCTTAAATTGAAAACTGCATAAGTCCAATGCAACAAAATTCGCATTAAATCGAACCGAAAATTCAAGTTTTTTATTGGTTTATAATAATCTACATTTATTTCTGATCTGTAAGTTAGTTGGTGAAACTTTCAATTTGTTTGTTAAAACAGTGTCATGTCAAAATGCAGCGTGAGAGTACAAGTCTTAGTTGACACTTAATAATTGAATACAGCAATCCTCATTATCCTAAGGGATTGCATTTATTGAAAATGCATCGGTTACAAACCTTCAAATTCAATATAAATAAAGAGGCTATGAGAAAAATGTATTAACATATGCCATCACATTTTTCAATGGCATCTTTGTAGCAATTTGTAACACATTTTAAAAACCATATTGGGTTAATCCAATGTATTTTATTATGAAGTGAAATCTTCAATACTGTGTATCTACCTCATAGTACAGTGCCACCATGTGTGTGGGATAAATATTATGTATGGAAATGTCAACGCCATCTAGTCAAGCAAGGAAAAAACTAAACGCTGCTAGGCAGCTCAGAATAGTTCCACCATTTGCTCTTTATTCAATTTTTGAAATTAAACAACTTTTACCAAGAAAATCACAAACTGTACTTGACAAAACTAAGGATAACAAGGTAGAGTTGACGAAAAAACGTTCAACAAGTTAAACGAATGAATCTTCCAAAATTCAGTTTCGCAATTGATACAAAAAAAAAACGTACGATGCTGCAAAGTTTATACCTAATTCATTTACACCTTTTGATCAAATCAACCATGTCGAATTAGAAACTTTTTCTAAGCATACTTCACAATTTTTTGTTTACTAACAAAATTGATGACAAATTTGCTAGAAAAATCTTGTGAAGTAGTGTCAGAAACTAACTAAAGAGGGCACCACTGCTAAAGCACAATCGACAGCAAAACAACTCACGACACCAAAACATAAAAATAAAAATCTCTTCGCTGTTTGTTACCAAATCACTTTAACTTTGGTTTCTGTAAACTAACGATAAAAAACTATAATCAAACAAATAAGCACTCACCACGTCGTAGATGGCTTGCAGCGCCTCGAGACCCAAAACGGATGTATCGAAATTCAGTACAGCTGGAATGATAAATGCCATGAACCATAAATCAAACTACATGTTTACCAATTTAACAACCATTATAAAAGTTACCCAAAAAATAAAATAAAAATAAAAATAGAAATAGACGATTCCGTTCTAAATGCAGAATTCGAGCGGCAGTTTGTTTGTGAATGATCGAAATGCAATAATTTATTTCGCGGTTTAAATTTTTACACCGTTCGCACTTCCTGCATTCAGAACACTACTCCATTGATGACTTTGACGAGCAGTAAAATAATAAACATCCAAGACAACAACCAAAAAGCTTACCATTTTCTATTTCTGAAATTTCTAAATGTTGACTCGACACCAGGATTCCCACCATCTGAGATCGTTTGCTATCCAACACTTTAGCAGCCTGAAACAACCGCACATGCATAATTTGAATTTAGAAACGTCGGAACGAGGGAAATACGATCAGTTATGTTAAGTTTTGAAACGCCGTACCTTTATTTTCGTCGATTCAGAAGCCTTGCTTTTGCTCACAATCTTCTTCTCGACAACTTGTCTTGAGAAGAGATTGGTGAACTCTTCCCAATCTTCAATGCTGGGCTCCTTTAAAATATCCCAAAACGTAGACTTGTTTTCCCTGCAAAAAAAGTCCATATTTAAAAGTTCAAGACGGAAGTATGAAGTGCCAAAGTTCAATAAAAGTTTGGTGCGACAATAACAATGCATACACAATTTTAAACAAAATACCATGAATCATTAACATACTTGATCCGAGAACTCAGTACCGATGAACTACCTTTTTAATTAAATAACGACACACACATATGGCATATTTGGTATTTCATACAAACACTAACTTATAAACGTTATTGAATCTTATTCCATTAAAAAGAACCCAAAAGATATTGTCCTTGCGAAAAATGAACAGTTCCATTTGTTCTAAAACAACTAAACATTTGTTCATTCTATCTTTTTACAAAAAATATTATACTCCATAGTGTTTAAGGTTATGTCAGAAAATTATGACAAAAGCATCAAACTTCTTCCCAGAATACATGTAAGCACACTATTAAACAATACTCACACTTCTGGTGTTGTCAGAATCTGAATTCGTGTCCAATACAGTGGTTTCATGGGAACTTCGGGATTGATTGGTGGTTTTCGAACAACTACAAAAAATTTGAAATTACGTTGAAAAACTAATGCTAATGAAAAACTTGCTAATCACGCCATGATGGACCACTATTCTACTGTGTTAGCTTAACTACACATACTTGGGACTTCAAACCATATTAGTCACCATTTGTTTTTTAATAAATCTCCGTTTAAAAAAAAAGTTCTTACTAATCAAAATGAAAAATTACCAACCACACATAGGTCTACTCAAAAAACCTGAGTGAACAAAGCAAATGAAAAGGCCTTGTGTAAAAGGATGTTAAGTGACATTTTTACAATTTTAAGGAAAATGGGTTTGAAGATCGAAACTTGCTTTACTGTCTTTGGGCTAATTTGTACTTCTTGCACTAATATCTTTGTGCACGTTGTTGCTTTGCTCAAAATTGTGCGTTAGGAACGTAGAATTGCACTTTCAAACACATTTGAAAATGCTTCTAGAAAATTTTTAACAAAAATGTTACTTAACACCCTTTTACACCAGGACCTTCAATTATAAGAGCTAACTGTACTATCATGTTTGTTCAACATTTCTAAACTGGAATGTTTAACTGCACATTCTAAAGGCCTCCTGACATATGCAAATTTTTGTGTGGCGAGAGAAGCAATTTGCGATTAACTCTGACATCAGTTTCTTACCAACCAGTTTTCATTGGTTGGGAAAGAAGCTGACGTCACAGTTGTCCACAAACTGCGTGTGTCAGGAGGCCTTAACTGTAGTAGCAGCATATATCAAGACCAACACAGTTTATCGTTCCCATGGTATGCCCCCACAAGAAAATGTATACTCAATCCAAAGCAATACACACCTGCTCGATTGGCCCCATACCATCCACCTGGTGGAGGTGGTGGCAGTGGTGCAGGTCCATTCGTATGAGGTGATTTAGGAGATGACGGTAAGCTTCCAGCAAGCATAGGTGGTGGAGGCGGAGGTGGTGGTCCTGCTCCTGGAAATGGCGGTGGCAACGGAGCCATTCCTGGCATAGGTGGTGGCAACGGTGCACCGCCATTAGCCATCATAGGAGGTGGTGGCGGAGGAGGAGGAGGTGCTCCTCCAGGTAACGGAGGTGGTGGTGGTGGCGGCGGACACGATATTGGCATTAAAGGTGGAGGCGGTGGAGCTGACACATCTGAACCATCGATACATGGCAGGGGTGGCGGTGGTGGAGGAACACAGATTTCTTGATTGTTCGTTGTTTCTTCTGAGGGTGGTAGCGGCGGCGGTGGTGGTGGACACACTGATGAGGTGGTGTCACCAACGGGTGAGAAATCGGCTTTCACTTTGTCGGTGAGAGCCTGGATGTCGGCCAACGTGCGATACTTTTCCACTTCCCTTTCCAACTGTTTCAACTGTTCGGAAAATTCTTCGCTTTTCTGGACCAGTTCCTGCCGAAGAGTTGCTAGTTGTCGCTCGTAGTCTTTCTGTAAATTGTTTGAGCCAAGAATAAAAACTTAAAAGCTTTTGCCTTTTCAAGGATTCACATGCAATTTTTGGTGTAGCAAGTTGTGCAATTTGTGAACCACCGTGACATCGGCTTCTTGCCCAACCAATGAAATCTGGTCAGCCAAAAAAGCAGTTGTTCACAAATTCCCTCAACCTGCCACACCAATAATCTCTCTTGTTTAATGGGATCTTAAAAGTAATTTCAACATTGAATTACCTGTTGCTCTTCTAGCATAATTTTGCTTTCTTTTCTCAAATTCATGATGAATGGTTGCAGCTCTAAACAAGAAAAATAAAGTGTTGTTAATTACATCAACATCTTGGAGGTTACCAACATTGAGAGGATGCTCCTCACATTGTTTCATGTGTTCTAAATGTAACGAAGCACACGTGTTATGAACAATATTTAAAGTGAACCATGCATTAAGTATTTAAAACTGAAATTTAAAACTAGCACTAAAAGAATAAACGCAAACCACAGACAGAAATTCATTATAAATGCTTCATAGTGTTCTTTTAAACTCAAACTTTATGCAGACTCAAAATACTGTAAAATATACATACAGTAGAACGCCACTAATCCAAACAGCATGGGAATTAGGGTTGTTCGAATTACCGAAAAAATTCTCGGGTAGTAATTTCAAATTCATTTTAAACAGGAAGTAAAGGAAAAACATACATTATTGGCAATTTGTTACGTAACTAACATAAGAAAATATATTTCATTGAGTAATGTGATTTGCAAACATGAACGAATAATTGGTCTGAAACTAAAATAACAATACAGTGTACTCGATTTTCATATAAAAATATAAAAAAAAATCAAGTAGGCTACATACAAATTCATTAAATAGATTAGTTAAATATCAACATTTTCGTTTTCACACGTTTTCACTTTTGACATTGAATAGCTTGAAAATGGAGCAAATGGAGCTTGTTTTGTGTACAGCACATAATTCAAGTTTAGATTCTAAAACAGTTCGAATTGTTGGAGTGCAAATTAGCGGAATTCTACTGTAGTTACGGCAAAGAGTACCAACACTGAAAACGTACCAACATTTGGTTCCTCTGAATCAGCTGCTCAAAAAAGTGAACCATAAATTTAACACAATTCGGAATAAATACATCACCATTTATCAACCAAACAAATACTGCATGCAACCAAAATTCATTCTCATAATATAAATATGCACAATGCATATAATGTCATAGGTATAGCTTGTCATATAATAATCACAAGCTGAATCATCTTCATTCACAACCTAAAAATTTTGGTTTAGAATTCCAATTTAATCGCTGTGTGAATAAGTTGATAAATAGTATGATAGCATAAGAACATGAGCATCGTGTTATGAACAAGACAATATTGTTAATAAGCCTATGAAAAACGAATTTTGTTACATGCATGAATTACAATAACATTATGGATGTTACCATTACAGGTACCATCTACAGGTTCCTCCGAACCAGCAGCTTATTGAAAAAAAAGCAATGCAAAATGAATTTAGCAAACGTCATGTGACGAAAGGGTGACACATCTTCAAGTATTCAAACAGTTATCACAATAATTTGAACTAATACCCACTTTCTTCCACAGTTCTTGGAGGAGCCTTTGAATGCACATTATTTACTTCACCAGGAGACAGTAAGGGAGGCCATGCGGATGTCGATAGCTTTCCTGGAGTCGGTGTCATCTGTGCCGGTGCTTCAAAATGTGTCCAGTAGTACATGAGATCCGGCTATTCAAAAATCATTTAAAAGATTAGCTATCTAAAGTGACAGTAGAATCACCTTTATCAAATGTAAATTCTTTGAAACTGCAAACGGCACAACCAACATTCGTCACACAATGTTGTTAACGTTTAATTAAGATGCAACCTTTGTACTGTAAAACTAACCAGCAATCAACTGAGAGCACTTGAAAAAGAAATGCTTTCTTACAAAAAATTCTAGTTAAAAGAGTTAACAAAGTCAAGCTCCAAATAATGTAGTACAGCAATTAAAAAATATTATACACACCGACGACTTAAAAAATAAGAAACAAATTAACGCTTACCTAACATCTTAATCTTAAATCTTGGACGCTCCCAAAACTAATAAATAAGCTAATCGTTTCAACATTGTCAAAAACAGAAAACAAGTTTTGTACAATTTGTGGGGGAAAAATAATAAATTACATTCAATTTAGTACTGATCAGCAATTGGTTGATTTCATGTAATATCCCAAAATTCACCAGTCCAAGTTGAGAGCAATCAAACCAAATTCAAATTTCAAAATCTACTGTGGGGTATCTTGCATACAACAAAATCAAACGTTCGTTAACGAAAATTGATACAATTGATACATTGTACAGGTTTGACTACGATTTGAACCATTAGCTAACAACTAAAAAGATTTTTCATGAACAAATAACTAGTCTTACTCTAAAAACAGATTCGAGTGGTGCCTCATTGTCTTCAATTTGCTGGACGACCCCAGCAGCGAGCAAATGAGTCGCAAACTGCGTTGCTAAGATCTTGAAATCTTTGCTTGATAAAACCGAAGACAGATAATGATGATCACCGAATGTCGAACAGAACCAATTGATCAACATCTGACCTGAAAAAAACAAAAACTTAATTAAAAAATATATATATACTGGTAATGTTCCAAACCTAAAAAACGCGACATTACAAACACCGCTTGTTGAAACATCCATCGAGCAAAACACGCTCGAGACAGATTTTGCAGATTAAGAATCTTTGCTAATAAAAATTAATTATACGCTTGTCTTAATGACACATTACCTTTCACTCTGTTAAAACAGTGACTGAAACATTATGACATTCTAACAAGAACCAGATGCAACAGGAAAACTTGTTGTTTTTTACACCATCACTCGTTGCCGCTTAGTGGTTTTTTTCATCAGGTAAAAATGATATAATTTTTTGAACCGAGTTACGCAAATGGAACCAAAATATTGTTCTTGTCATGACCACATTCTTTCAGGAAGATAATTTTTTGTTTTTTCGTTTCCGTCATGAAACCCTTGACTGACGGTGTGTAGCCTTACACACTTTGTACAAGGTCCAGATGAAAAAACAAAACACAAAAAAACAACCTAAAAAATTAATTACTTCTAACCACACTACTTCTCCACTGAAAAATCTTTGTTTACATTCAACGAAACAATTTGGCTGTGGATGAAACTGAAATTATTTTCAACATTATATTTCCTATATATCTATTATAACGCAATGACATTATCCGAAAGACAATTTTGCCTTCAAAATCAAATGTATAAAATAGCATTTTGATGACGACAAAAGCTAAGACAGAACCAACTGAATAAACAAATGTGATTTTCATATCAAGTCTGTTGTTTATATGTTACGTTACGCTACATTATGATTAAGCACCAATGAACATAACCCACATTTATCCAAGCCTATAATTCGTGATTAAATTTCATAAAAAAATATCTAAATGATTGTTCATCAAGTTAGAAACTACATCCGAACATTATATTCGAAAAAACTTTCAACAAGGTAAGTTTCTAACAAATTTGTAAGTGATGACATATTTGACACATGTAAAAATGCATTATATTTTCTTTTCTATTTTTCTAACATTAAAACAAAAAATGCCATTTAAAATACATCCTTATCAAGTTGACAAGTATGTTTTCTAATAGGCCAGTTATACGTTTTGTTCAGTCAATCACATGATTATGTTGATGCGCTTCAAAAAATACCAACATAATATGACTGAGTTATGCGTACTTTATTAATGATATCCTTATTTATTGATGTCACTAATAAAAATCGATTCTTATTGTAAACAATCATAAACTATAATTGTGGACTTCTAAACACGTAACGTTGCAGTTTGTAACACTGCAACGTTACAAAATTAATCAATACAATATCAATTTTACACTATTACACATGTTCATCTGAACTCGTAAACTACTTTTCAGTCGAGTACATTTCAGATACACACATTACCGGTGAATTTGTATGATATTAAATAAACTACAATTTGTAACATGTAACTTCTGTTTTACACTGTTACATGTTCGTGTGAAGTCCTTTTCAGTTGTGTACATTTTCAGATAGCCTACACGTTATGTTTACCTACTGATAATTTTGCACACACCTGGAAAGTTTGTACACATTATGTGTTTACCTACTGCATGTTTGTACACACTATGTGTTTATCTACTGAAAGTTTGAACACAAATGCACTTCTTAATTTCATTAATACTGTGAGATTCAGAAATGCAATCTGACAAAATTTTAATAAATAAATTAGCACATACGAATTATACGAACAAAATCAAACCTCGTTGCTTACCTTCAAATTTTTCGTAAATTTTAAAATCCAATTTTTCTGGCACAAATTTAGGTTTGCTGACTTTTTCGTCGATCGTCGCTCGGTCCAAGGTGAGGGACGCAACTTTCCTCAACACGTTGCTCTGGTCACTGATTGGGACATCGCCATACGACGAGTGTCTTCTCAGCGTGGGTGAAATACCATTGGTTTCAGTCTGTGCTAAAGACTGCTCACTGCTAGTGAGTTTCATGTTTTGCGACTGCGACGAAGGTGGTGGTGGCGAAGAGAATTTGGTGGGCTGTAGTTCGATCTTCTTGTGCCTGGAAATGGTGAACGTCGACTGGAGGGACGTTGGCTTGGTCAACGCAGTCTTTTCCGCCAAATCGTCACCTGGTGAAACCGATGTTGCGGAAGCACTGAGGAGTTCTTCAGAAGGAAAAGACTTGCCCCCCTCCACGCTCGGAGAGGGGAAAGTGTCAAGCGATGGACTAGTTTTGGTCGTCAGCAGCAAATCGGCTGTCGATGCCGACTTTGACGAAGAATCCTGATCGACGATGGTGCTCTGTGATTTCACCGTGATCAGGCTCACACTGGCATCTCCAGCCTCAATGGTTGTTGTGATATCACTGCTGCTGCCCAAAGAAGAGCCGTGCAACGTTCGTTCATCGTGAAGAGTGAGTGCATCCAGGTGTGTCTCCAGGTAAGGTGTCACATTAGGTGCTACGACATGGTTGGCTGCTCCAGGTAAGAAGCTCACTGTGTCAGAAAACACAGAGTCCAAGGAATTTTCATGACTTGGAGGAGTTTCATACGAGACGCTGGATTCGGCGGCATTCTGAAAATTCAAATGGTGCGAGTTGCTGGCTATGGAGTCGGAGCTCAACGTGCCTTTGCTCAGAGTGTCCTCAGCGAGGACCAATGGCACGACTGGACTTATCGGAGTGGTGGCGGTGGAAGGGGCTCTCGAAGAAGACACCAGCCCTTTGAGGGAACTAGCAAAGTTCGACTTGTGAGACTTTTCGCCAGCATTTTTCTGTTTGGAAGATTCGCTGCTGTCACGATTGAAAATTCGTTTCAGCCTAGGACTACCTTTCTCCTTCCCCTCCTTCTGGTTCTTGTGTTTTTTGCTCTCGCCGCTCTGTAGATTTCCCATGTCGTTCCAGTCGAATGATTCGTCTAGCTCACTGCCCGAGTCTGGCCTGAGGTAACTCAAACTGTTGCATGAATGAAAGCTCGTGGAATCGTCCGTCGGCGAATCCAAACTAAAAGTTGACAACGACTTTCTGACAGATAAAGAAGAGCAACTGCTGTCTTCAAGAGTGGCAAGGGCTGGCAACGCTTTGACTATTTCATACTGGTTCTCATCGTCAACCTGCTCGAACTCTAGTTCGGAATACTCTGACAAGGTGTTATCGTCAACTGACTCATCATGTACCTGGTTGAGTTGCTCCAAAGAACTGCCGTAAGAAAGTCCGATAGCTTCGTAGCTGATACTTTGGATCAGGTCATCATTATCACAAAAAGATGCTGAACACTTCCATTCTCTTAAGCAATCGTCCACAGGGTCCAAAAGCTCTCTTACAATTTCTTCTTTGATATCTGGTAAGGCGGCTCTCCAGTAAATCCACTCATTGAACTCCTGGTTCCAGGAATTCTGGGAGTCTGTACCAGGACTTCCTTCCAACTCTTCTGCTGGGGGTGGTAACTGCATCATTGAATGGATTTAACCACTTGGAAGAGGTAGTAGGCAGAAAATATAAGGTTGTTCCATCAGTATCACTTCTTGTGGTATTTACAAGTGATTTTCGTAGTTGACATTTGTGATATCTAAAGCAACAAAAGTAATAAGAAAAAAAATAAGAAAAATAAATCATATAAAACATAAAAGGGCATTTACATTAGTTGCCACTGAAAACCATGTAGCATTTGCGGTCAAAAGCCTTTGACAAAACTAATCAATATCTCAGCTGGCAATGCTCCTAGCAGCCAGCATCAATGGTTAAAACAAAAATCTTGGTTTTTCAGTGTCAAGCATTTTTTCCCCCGAAAACAGCATTTGACAGGTAAACAAGTGTCCAAAGTTAAAGAGCATCTTGATGTTAAAATGACACACACCATTGGCATTTAAATCAATGCATGAATCACCTACTAGACTTAGCTTCACCTTAATCATTTCACCTTAAATGACAAATATCAACCCACGATTCAAATCATTATACTGTATCTGTAACCTAATGCTTTTTAATGAAAAGGTCAATTGGATATGTATGTTAGAAAAATAACCGTTAAAATCTCAAGTTTATACAAGTTTTACTTGGTTATGCAAGTTATTTCGTTCTTTAGTTAGAGGTTCTAAAATGACATATAAACTAATGTAGTTTTATTCAAAAGACAATCATACACTCCTGAATTGATCGCAAACACGACGAATATGTCTCTGCCATGAACTTATATTTACAGTACTGTTAAATATATTAAAATCTAAAACTGAACATCCAAATGGTCAGGTATATTTTCTGTACGAATTGATTTTCCCATTGATCAGAAAAATTTCTCAGAAAAATCAATGCACAAAAAATGATATCAATAAAAGAAAAAGTTCCAGTTGATTAAAGTTCCAATTGATTACAGGTACAACTATAATCAATAATAGAAAAACCTGCTCTTTACAAATTGTCCAACACTGAAATGTTACTCAACATCCTATAAATAGAGTTTCTAGTTGAATGTTAATCTCTATGATTGATAGTTGGATAACAAAGCACATACAGTTTATTATAACCATGGATAATGTTATCAATCGGCTATCGTTATCATAATCATTCGATCCCAACACAGTTTTTTTTTTAATTCATTGTGTAATGTCATCAGCTGGTTATTGTTATCAAAAAGCAAAGTGATTATAATAACAGAATTCTACTATAACTATCAAAACAACTTAATTCAGTGAAATATCAAAATTATTGTCTGTCATTGTAAATGACAAGTAACATCCACTACATAATACTAGCTTACAGCGAAAACACCTACAAATTTTAGTTTACAGCACAACTATAATACTAACCAAAAGTAATTTTCTACAGCCACAAGGAATTCAATTGGAAATCTGTCACTGGAAATCACACACATGTTAATAAAAACTACCAAGTTTACATATATTTGATGACAAGTTATATATATTTGATAGCTTTGACAAGTTACTTGCTAAAAGTATTATAGTATTTCCATAATTATTTACTAATTACTGCAATGCTTAATTTGTCACACTTTCTAGTAATATATTTCAATTTTAAAATAATTTTGAGATTGAAAGGTATACAGACGACACGATTCATTGCATCAGTGATAAAATTAAAAGTCAATCAATTCAACCGTTAAAGAGATTTAAACTTCACCAATATACGGTATTATTGTTATATATTACTGTCAGTATATTATTATATATTCCTGTCAGTTTCACTTGAAACTGAAAATATTACGAGTTTAAAATGCTAATGAACCTACCTCCAACTAATTAACTCGGGCGATTAATCGTGAAATTGTTAAGATCACTCTACTTATAATGTCATCATTTCATGACTGATGACTTAAATTCTTGGAAACACGAATGACACATTCCATGTTTGAAATCATTATCTACATTTCTGTGATTACCACTGTGTGAAGCTATCATTATGGTTTCATTATCTAATAATGACATCAGCTCTGGAAGTGTTGAATTTCATAATGTATACTGTTCATATACTGTATCATATAACACGCAATTATGTGAAACAAAATCTAAACAATTTCCAGCTGCAAATGACATATGACATACATGCTGTAATTCAGTTTTCTACAATTAAAAAATATCACTATTTACACAATTCAAAATAAGGTGCCGAAAAAAAAAACAAACATTTTTCAAAATTTGATGAATATAAAATTTAGATATAAGCGAAATTTCAAAAATCAAAATTTCGATTTATGCGAAATCCAAAACTCAAAAACTCCTTATCGAAATTTTCCCTCGGAACATGTATTGCGATTTTGAAGATTAAATGTCTAAAACCATATAAAATGAATGGAGAATGTGCAACATTCAGTGTTGGAATTCAAACCTATAAAAAAATACTTCATCCAATTTTTTTTTTTTTGTGGAAAATTTTCAGTTTTCCTAGAAACTTTATACACATACAATTATGTTATATTATGAACACTGCTCCACCACATAATTGAAATTTTGAATATAATAACAAAATTTTAAGTATGATAAGCGACCTGTCAAAATCCATCATTTTTATGCATCCCGAAATTCAAATTCAGAAATACCAAATCAAAATAATATCACACACCAATAATACCTATAACTTAATATCGCACACAATGAAATCTATAATACAGTGGAATTTGGTTATTATAATTACGGATAATGTTATCAACCAGCTATTTTTATCATAATCAGTCTGTCCCAACACCATGTTCAAATGTCATCAACCGGTTTATTATTATCAAAAAGCACAGTCCCAAAGTGATCACAATAACCAGATTCCACTGTATCTAAAATTTATATAAATCTATAAAAATCATATAATGAAAGTCATATGCATGTATAATATAAATGACATAATACATCACTACTGATAAAATCCAAAATCATAATAATCGATAAAACCAGTTATAACATCAAAATGTGCATAGTATCATCCTGTATACAATGTATACTACTTACTGAATAATATGGAGCTGTCAAGGTAACACTGCGTACTGTACTTATCAGATGGAACTAATAGTGATAACATCATTTACTTTTTTGAAGTCATTGAATTATCATATACATATTCTGTATTGTACATTTATAAACCCTTTATCATGACATCTTTATGCAAAGCTATTGAGTGAGTGAAAGCTTTGCCAATTAGCCACATCACAAATTCTCGACAAAATTTTACTTTTCAAAAATTTCTTTTGACAGCTTAGCCCATGATTTTAAACTTTGTTATACGAATTAACAAGAGTTATACAAAACTGCTTACCCTTGTATATATCAACATAACTTCTTAAATTTGGTCTAAACTTTACAACTCAACAAATAAAATTTAAAAAAAAAATATATACATACTGTGGACAACCCGAAAAAAAGTTGATGTTTTTTAAAACATTAAATTTCAGGTGTTAGCCAGACTTGATTAATCGATACTTTTTTGTTTATATCAACGTAATCTTCATATCAACATTGTATGAAAATAAATGATCGTGTCTGCTAAAAACCAATTTACACCATATTTGAATTTACTATTAAATTAAACATTATTATTTTATTTTTTTACAATTTCCAAAATAAATCAACAGTATGTTTGGTATCCTTTTTTTTTAAATTAAACTACATCAACAAATGTTATCGACCTGTTTAAATTAAGTTAAAAAAATTATATTCTATACAATTTTTCTATCTTAAATTAATATTAATTTAATTAAGTTATAGTTATTTTAAATTATATTATTTAGAGTGAAAAAAAAATAATAATAACACTGTTTTTTTTATAGGTTTTATCGCTTACCATAGCCTAGTGTAATCAACGACCTTGCAAAGGATTCACACTTTACATCCGGTGCATCCGATGTGACGTCACTACGATTGAATGCAACGTCACTTATTAGTCCACTCAGATGTGACGTCACTATTCGTTTCTAGAGAGGCACATGCAGCTGTGAGTAAAGAAATGGTGATGGCAGCTTCCCATAACGTTCCATTTATGTGCATATGTTACTAAATTTTCTAAACGTGCCACGACCATTGAGCAAAGCAATAACGAATAAGTGACATCCAGAAGTAACCAATCTTCCGTTAACTATTCCGAATTAGGGATTTCAATAATAGGCCTTTGACCACCATGACATTGCTGGAGAACGACGCAGTGAGCTTGTGTTTTGCAAACGACTTCTTTATTCATTTACAATTACAGTATATTATCGAACTAAAAACTCGACGTGTTTGTCGTTTTCAGTTCCTCAACGAACTCACACGAATGTTTCAGAAGTCGAGGACAAGCGGATCACTCAGCCTTACTATGAAAAGATGTAAGGGGGTATACACTATTGATAAGAAGTTTAGAAGTAACGTAACGTAGGGGTGATTCAATTCGTGGTGGTCAATTAAATTGTGGAAATAAATATGCTTAATTTCGATTTGTATGAAATCAATTATGCTTTGAGCTATTAGAAAGTAAAATACCACCAAATGGTAACCATAAGTTGCAGTTTCACAAATGGCCATGACCTCTTTTGCTTACAGTAGTGTAGATTAAACATATGTTATGATGACCATAGCCTGACATCCATCACTACTAGAAAATTGATGTTCTCTGTTCATCACAAGCATTATTAATTGAACCAGCACTGTGTTGTAGATAAACCATTTTGAAGTATTCATTCTGGGCCTTGAGAACAAATTTCATTCTTAATTCAGTTTTTTTTTTATGGGAAATCATTTTTTGTGTGTCCAACGCTTGGGTTTCAAGAACGGATAAATGGATAAGAAGTCCAGTTTTATTTCATTGACGTATTTTATGTTTTATTTAAGATGATGGTAGAACAAAACCAGTTCCACGAGCCGGGGGTCAACCCGCCACGACAGAACCCAGATGTTTAATTCGAGCTAAAGTTGGGAACAAGAAAATCAGCACGACGGTAAACTATTGCCAGATCGAGATTTTACGAATGTGTTTGTACGTTTGTTCACACGTGGTATTTCTTTACAGATTCACGCCAAAGACGTTAATAAATTCCAATTGGTAAGTGATACGGATATACAGAGTGGACCAAAAAAAAAAACTGTCACCGATTTTCAAAGAGCGATTTCTCATGAACCACTTAATCTAGACGTTGATATGTTTGTTTTGCAGGCTTACGCCAACCTGTTGAAGGGCAATATGGATTCGTTGAAGAAACGGGAGAAGAAAACGGTGAAAGGAAAAGGGAAAGCTACGCAGTGAATGGCTCAATGATTTTGTGAAGTTGTCAATAATATTTGTTTATCATAATGTAACTTTTCTAGTAAATATAATAACTTTTGTTACAAGACAAGACCAGCTGTGAATATACTTATTTCATTGTCATGGGTAACTGTCGCTCAGTTTCACTTGAATAATTCATCTAAAAATTATTCAAGTGATGTGTAATGTAATGTTTCTGACAATCCCAATTTGTAGGCTACTAGATATCCTCGATTTAAAGGGAGGGGGGAGTTTTGTGCAAAAAAACCTTGCAGCGTTGTCTATTCATTGCATACTAAGAGTCTGAATCCTTTATGTCGGGTAATTAACTAAAGAGGTATCGTACTGTACTTACTTTTGGCAATTGGGAATGTTCGTTTTTGCTTGTCAGATGCAGTGCCCATTCGTTGGATCATGGAGATGGGAGATCTTGCCTTCTATCTCCGTGGTTGGATCTACCTAATGTCATCGTCCGGATCCTGTTTTTTCAGCCTTCAATAGAAAAAAATTATTTATTAGAAATTGTATGCTGATACAATTTGGCTAAAAATATAAAGCTAGGTTAAATTAAATGTTGGTGCCAGATTCACAACTAATATTTATAATACGATGAATATCAAGCAATGTCAGTATATAAGATTATATGCTGTTTTATGACGAGGGTTTTAGGGTCTGACACCGCGGGGGCAGGTTTTCTCGGGGCACTCCCGTTTCCTCCTGCTTCATAAAACCCTGTTCCA
>JAQIWH010001423.1:0-31791 GCA_034695005.1 Cryptops parisi | reverse complement strand
TGCTACCTGGTGGTCATAAACCTAACTTATTCAAATTGGGTTTTAATTATTTTTTTAACGAACTATTGATCCAATTTTGAAACTTTTTTTTTAGTTGACCTAGGTTTTGTATTAAAAGTATCCCTGCCAAATTTGATGAAATTTGGTTGTAAATTGTGGCCGTGTATAGGCGGACACACACACACACGACAAACTTTCGGAAATATAGATACAGATTACATTGGTACCAATTACATTACAACCATTACAAGAATTTTTGAAGAATAATAGATTTAACTAATGATATTGCAAAAGTTCAGAATATCATAATCGGTTCATTCAGTGTAATCGGCGCGCTCAGTTTAGGTTCAGAGTTTGCTGTAATTTTATTAAAAATATTTAACACATTCACCGAGTGCATTTTTGAAATTAAAATGTTGATTTCACTGGGCATACGAATTTGATGAATAGAAAAAATTGTGAAAATGAGACTTGTGAATGCTCAGGGTGCACTATTACATACAAGTAGAAATTTTGATGCATATGCATATTCTTATCATTTGAAGTTCACGAAAATCATCTGTTTACAATACTTAATAGCTTGTAATTTTGTTTCTGATATTAATATAGAAAGCGTTTTGCAAGAAAAGTTGATTGGTCCGTTATATGACGAGGAGATCAATGCACTGAATAGAATGTTAGTTGCGCTAAAAGTCAAGCATGATGCAACCCTGAAAGAAGTTGAAAATCAAAGTAAACAGGTAAACCAAATGACTTTTGAAACCTTCAATTTTTATTCATGTATCTTAACTATTTTTTTATGCTGTATAATTTTAAATAAAAAAACAATTAGGATTGAAGTAACTAATTTTACTTTTTGATAAATTTAAATTACATTAAATTTTCAATAAGTGGCAAATCCGATCACTGGTTCAGTTAGCTTGTGCACCATTACATTATAGCCAGATTTGCTTGCACTTATTGAGAGTCGTGAGAGCGCGAGTCTCTCTTGCCGCATTATAGTGGAATTGCATATAAAGAACTTACATTAATCAAGGACTTCTTGTATTTGTTTTCTATTCCTCTTATTACTTTATGGCCCTGTATTGGTTTCTCATTTCAGAATATGGAAATCAACAAAGTGAT
This sequence comes from Cryptops parisi, assembly GCA_034695005.1. Taxonomy (NCBI): domain Eukaryota; kingdom Metazoa; phylum Arthropoda; class Chilopoda; order Scolopendromorpha; family Cryptopidae; genus Cryptops; species Cryptops parisi. The sequence goes on along the minus strand of JAQIWH010001423.1, from coordinate 30,666 downwards.
AGCAAATATAGAACAAGAGCTAACTGTACTGAAAGTAAGTTATAACATCACTTGGGGTAAAGTAATCAAGCTGTATTCAAATTGCAGACATAATCTAAACCTATTTTAAGATAACTTATAATGATAACTTAGTGTTAGTCTATGTAATGATCAAGAAACCTCTAACCTGTCACTTTGATGATTTGAGAATTAAGTAAAAACATATGGTTTATTCTCCCTAGTTAGCTTATATCATATACAGGGTGAGACAAAGTCTGGTCACAGCTAAATATCGTAAAAACCATTAATGGTATGAAAATTTTGATTATTAAACTATTGTAATGTAGATCGGCCATGGACTATCCAATGATGTTACCGAAAGTGACCTTGGATGTAATTTTTAAGGTCTTCCAATTATTAACTTGTTTGCATCTCACACTCCATAGTAGAAAGCTGAAGGTATTCACGAAATAATGCCAACGTATGAAACAGATCGAAAATTGACCAGTAAAAATGGAAGTTGCAGGCGAAAGAAGTACAGAATGAGAGGAAAGCAAGCAGGTGCAGCAACAGCCTACTTGACAATGTATTAATGTAAAAGCGTAAAAAAGTTTTTGGAACACCTATTAGACTGATGCATTAACACACATCAGTTTAGCTGTTAACTTTTAACAGGTTTTAACAACTTTTCCGCTTCTCCATTGTCAGGTAGATAATTAGTTCTTTGGTTTTGAGAGGCGCACCAACTGCCTGAAGGCTTGTCATGTGGCACCCACAGAAATATATACCCTAAAATAGAATATTAGATAAGTTGTTCAAAACCCAACAACTTTAAGAACCTGAAAACACGATGGATGGTACAAACATGGTTCCCCAGCACTTCCGGGAGTTGCAGGCAGGAAGCACCTTCTGCGAAGAGGTTCATAAAGTGGACAGTCTACCAGGATATTGTGGACTGACACTTGGGTATTATATGCAGGGCACCAAGGCGGAAAGTCACTACGAAGAAGAAGAAACGCATTGGGAGAATTGTGTATGTCAATCCGTAACGTTGCCAGCATCACTTCTTTTTATCAAAGAAGTCGTCCACACTCTGACCGTATCTTTTATAGCACGCAACTTGTTGTTTACCGCGACTCATTCCTCTTCCCAAGCTGAACGAATCGGCTGTTTTTGCCGAAGTTGCAGGCTGGATGATGTAGCTTCAGTTGCGAAATATGGCATGCGTAGCCCTGCTTTTGGCATGCGCAGCACACACACCCAACGGGTGCACGACCCTGACTCTCCGAGCACACAGCCCCATGTTAGATGGACGAAACACACACTGGTATGCCGGATTGTCAAGGGTGGCATAAAGATGTGCCACATAACTGCATGTTGTGACTTCCAAAAGATGGTGAAATGGAAACTTGCCGATCTGCGCACACATGCTTATCACAGGGTTAGTTCAGAATGCCCCTAATGCAATGCGAATTCTAGTATGGTGGATACTGTGGAGCCGTGACAGGTAAAATGGCTGCGTAGAACAACTGAACCATACAGAAGCCAGGACCTAATGCAAAGGGTACAGCATCAACATCACCTGGCAATCAGCTCCCCAAGATTGGTGGGTCAGAATTCGGAGGAGATCCAGTGCTTTTTGGCAACAAAGCTTCAGCTGACGTAGATGGGGTAGCCTGCTGAGCTCACGATTGAAAACCAAGCCAGGAAAGCGAACTCCTTCCCTGCAAGGGGAGTGTCACCAAGAGTAAAAAATGGATTTGCATACTCTCAAAATCTGACTAAAATGGACGCACACAGTCTTCTCGTTTGAGAAATAAAACCATGTGATCCTAGACCATTATTCTACACGACTGATAAGTTGTAACTGCCGCTCCACTACTGAGAGGAACAGCAGAAAATGGCAAGATCATCAACAAAAAAAGAAGCAACGACTGGGGCACATATTTCCTTGGCGATGGAATTCACTGCCACTGCAAACTAGGTGAAACTTAAAACACTGCCCTGAACCTGTCTCCTGGCTGAACAGTGGATTGTCAGGTGGGCCATGTTGTTGCAGCTGACCCTGAGTTTGATTCTCTGTGACAGTTTTTTTTTATGCCGGTAACTTCCAATTTTACAGGGCGATTTTCGATGCGTTGGCATTATTTTTGTGAGTACCTTCATCTTTCTAAATCATATGTGGGGTGAGATGGATATTAAGGAAATTCATAATTAAATGACCTTCAAGGACACTTCATATCCCATGGCTAAATTATGATAGTTCAATCAGAATTTTCATATCGCCAATGGTTCTCGTGATATTTAGTTGTGACCAGACTGTCGCCTTACCCTGTATATAAACTTATTGACTCCAGAAACATTACAATAATTGGTTATGGACGTTACTAAAGTTAGGAAAAAATATTTTTTTATTGATTTCAAATCAAATCGAAATCATTGCATAAATTTTGATTTAAAAATCAAATCAAAACTAAATTTTGTTGCAGAAATAGATTTGTCGATTTAAAATCATTGAATCACACCAAAATTTGATTAAAAATCAAATGAAAATCGTTTGCGGAAAATGATTTAATTGAAAAAAGATTTTAAATCATTCCCAATTCTAATGTTACTTGATTAGTTACAATAATTGGCTCCCACTTTGAGAAGCACTCTAATGATAGTGTCAGTTGGCAAGGTATGAAATAACATCTTAGATATAAACATGTATTTAGGTTAGTTTATAACATTTTCTAGAGAAAAAAAAACCAAGTCTAGATATAGACATAAATTTAACCCTCACTTAATTCTCATCCGTAACTGTTTTAATTTCACAAATCTAACCCAGGCTAGGGATCCTATAGAATGCCTAAACTTTATATATACACTAGCATAGAACCTGTTGTACTTAAATTTTATTTCCTAAGACAGGCTGCTTCTTTTAACTGTTTAGAGATTCCTGCTTTCTTTTCACACTGTCCCAAGGGCAGTGTAGTTGAACCTAACCACACCACATGTCACAAAGGGCAGTGTCGGCCACATTTCCACTATGCTCACACACAACTTTTAACTGCACAAACTAACAAATTTGTATAAAAGATTGCGAGTAACATAGAGGAAAAGTGGGTCAGATGTCGAGATATGAAATATAGAGGTTACTTGAATGCAATATACCCTACCGAACACAGGTTGAGTAACGAAAACGATACAATGTCATTTGACGTGGCTAAGAAGGAGATCACTGTACTTGTAAATGGTCCCAAAATGTACCATTGTTTATATATATGTGAATAAAACTTCAATGATTGATATGTTTCAGAAACATAATGCTGCTCGCCTACGTCGTTTAAAATGTCAACTGAAAGAGGCTCAAGATCGGCATGCTTTTGCCAACAAAAACTAGAACGGCATTTGTATAGACAAAGACAGACATCAAATAATCCACAACTCCTATAGAGGCACATAAATCAATTGTATTCATGTTCATCACAAATTACACAAACGTTTTTTTTCTTTCGATTACTTGATATCTTTAAGAATTCAAAATATACTATTTTAATTTTTTTTACACATTGTAAAATAGATAATATATACGATTTTAAAAATTTATGCTCACATCGGAAACGTAAAATAATTTTCAAAGTATAAAATTATTAAATTTCTATAATGTAAGTTTAAACTTTTTTTCACTTTTTTTCATGTGTCTTTAACAACAAAAATTTGCAATTTCCCCACAAAACAATTTTTTTTACATTTAACCATAAAAATAAAATCAAAAATTCATATTACAAGTATGATACAAATATATATATATTTGGAATTACTATAAAAAGTTACTTAAAAAAAACAAACAACTTCAAAGTTTCCTCTTCTTCCAGTGCCCACTTACTCTTTTTGGAGTGTGTATGTACAAAACTGGAGATGAGGTGAGATCTAAAAGACTGGACGAGCTCGGACTACCAAGCTCGTTAGATGTGTGATGTAAAGGGTGATCATTGTTTAGGCAACTATGATTGTTCACAGAAACACTACCAGGTGGAGTTAAAATCTGTTGTTGTTTCACCTTTTCTGCTTCCTCAGGACAGAAGTTTGTGATTGCACGTTTGTTGGCTTGTTTACAAGTCTGATCAAGTCTGATGGTTGATATGTCATTGCTCTCATTGATTGGTTCATTGGTTGGTGACGATGTAGTTTGAGCGTCGCCGTTCAAATCACTGTTTATCATCTTTGTTTTGACGACTTCTTCGCCGATGTGATTTTGTAGCGCAGTGGGACATTTCTTTGCCGACTTGTCACCATCACGAACGTTGGGGTCGTTGTCGGTGTTCTGAAAAGCGACGAACGCATCTTGCGTGCAGTTGATGATCTTGATCTCCGGTGACGATGCCAACGATTCAGATAGTTCAAAGCTGCTGTTCGAGTCGTTTGCATATAATGCGTCCAAGTAGGAGAGGTTACAATCACTGTGGTTGCTATCGCCGATTTCCGTGGCACACGGCACTTCCAACGCTGTTGGCGAAGGGGACGATTCGCCCTGGTTTAATGGCGTCGAAGGAACTTGACAAAAATCTTCACCAAGATCTTGGATTTGGCAGTTGAGGGTGGGATTGGAATCGGAATGTTTCATACTACGCTTTCTAGTTTTGATGTCACCAACCCATGAAGTTTTTGTTTTGATTTGCGGCCATGATGCATGTCTCCTTTTGCGTACATTTGCCCGTGGATGGTCATTTGTCTGCGACGAATCGGGCGACGGCTCAGGGCCTTTGCAATTTTCAGCAGAGCTTTTCACAGGTGTTTTTAAACCGTCAAAACCATCTGAGGGATGTTCAACCGGTTCACTGACGTCAAACCGCAACGGTGTCATGGATTTCACAATGAGGGCATTGTTAGTGGAAATGGGGCTCGAATCAAGATTACAGTTACCTATAAAAATAAAAATTCTCCACAGCTGAAATTTATCCAGTCTGAGTGTTTACTGCAATTTGTAAAGAGAATTACAACAAAAGCGAAATGATTACAAAATGGTAACTTACGAAATGATTTTTCGGGGGTCTCCTGAACGACAAAACTGGGATCAACAGCGACGCTTTTATCTCGATGACGTATGTGCCTATGTACAGTTGCATTCCTAACTTGCTTCTTAACAGGGGTTTCACTAATCGATTTGGTCTTCAATACAAATTCTAGCAATTGACATAAAAGTAATTAGCGGGTGCATCACTTGATCGTTTTTCGCAGGAGTACGTAACTGCAGCAACAAATCAATTAATACAAGTCTACAAAATCAATTTGCTAATTTACAGTTATGTTTAGTTTATAATATCCTTTAAAACGATTGAAGCCAACTTACTTTGCTTGCGGGGAGATGTGGAGCTAAACTTGGTTAATAAATTCCGACACACTCTAACCTTACTGCCTGCAGTAGTTTCTAAACAAAATTACAAAAAACAAAACGTCTAAGATATTACAATGAAAATGTTGAGTTTGGGGTATAATATCACCTTAATAGAGCTCTTTACAATGGTGAGTTTCAATGACATTGAAATAAAGTTTCAAGGTCATTCCATTGTTACATTGGAAACCATGAGTTGTAGTTAACAAATCATATTTAGAAAATTGTCACCAATAGTCCAGTATTGTTTAATCTAGTTCCAAGTCTAACTGAAATAAAAACAATAGAGCCCTTCAAAGCTTTCAGTAAAGCAATGTAGTGTTTACAATACACTGCATTACACAGACGCTTCACAGCAAAAGCTTTTTAGGTGCTCCATTGTTTCCATTTTTATTTCAGTCATGTCATTTATTTCCAACAATCCAATTGAAATAAAAATAGAAACAATGGAGCACCTAAAAACTTGTTGTGAAACATCAGTGTAATGCAGTGTATGCACTACCCTTCAAGCTTTTAAGGGCTCTATTGTTTCTATTTTTATTTCAGTTAGATTGTTGGAAATAAATGAAATGACACTGCATTATGACTAAATGAACCACACAGAATCATATAGTAGCAAATGTTTCTTGCAAATTTCAAGCATCAAGAAGAAAAACCTCTCGCAGCATATTAGCAAAATCATCTCTACGAAACTAGCATACAATTTCTTGCAGCATGATAAACGTTTCAAGGAGAAACATAAATAATGTACATAATTTATTATTGTTTAATTTTAAAAATATTAAACAAAATACTTACTCGAATGACCACTTTTTGTTGGAACTTTAACTTTGTCCTGTTGCTTCTGTGACAAAAAAAAAAGTCACATGTTATGAAACTTCATATCATTCACAACCATGTACTAAAAATTGAAATATCAAAAAGAATATCAAGCTTACATTTATGTGTTTTATTTTTTTTGATTTCGGAATGACAATTTGGCGCCTGTGAGTGATGCTGCTGAAACTAGCTGAACGTGGAAGGACCCTGTAAATAAATTAAAATGTAATGAAGGCATTGAATTTGAATCGTAATAATAACTACAAATTATGTATATTTCTTAAATATACAAATTATTTGAAGAAAAAAAAAAACAACGAGATATATACCTAGTAAGTGCTTTAGGCTTAGACGATGGCACTTGTTCTTCAGCAGGTACTAAATCGTCGATCTGCGTAGAAGCCTTACTAAGCAATTCTTGCGTACTGACAAAATTTGGTTTTTCGCCGACATCATCATCTTTCTCGTCGTCGTCATCGATTGCATTAGGAAATGTAATCAACAATTCATCATAAATTTCTTTGATTGTATCTTGCGGTATATCTCGATACCTGAAATAGCAATTCAAGAAACGTTAAACACTTATATTGGGTGTCCCAAAATCCCGTTTGTTTTTACAATGACTTTTTATTTTTAATTTTTGTTTTATTTTCTTTCACATTATTAAAAAGCAACTAGAAAAAATTTGAATACACACTTTTTTATTAATTTTGGTGTACTTAAAAAAAAAAAAATTTAAATTTGGTTCAACATCACACAGTTGAAAGTGAAATTTTGTTTAACATTGATTTTTAACTTCACACAAAAAAGAAGAGGCAAAGGTTGGTAAACTTTCATTGCTGCAATTTTAATTTACAAAAACTGCATAAAGTTAAAAATAAACCAAATTTGAAACAAAATGTCGCTTATTTTTTTTATTGCAAAAATGCTCCAAAATCAATAAAAAGTGTGAAAAATATTTATGAGTAGCTCTTTAATAATGTGAACAAAAAATGAAAAATAAAATAAAAATATAATAAAAACTAATGGGGTGATAAATTGAATAATCTTAAACCACAGTGAACTATCTCACTTTTTACACTTTTTGAGTTAATGCATGAAATGAGGCCACTAAGACGTGATCTAGCCACAAACTAAGAATTATATCGCTGTGTTGGAATGTGAGTTGTATAATCACTGTCACCAGACGGAGCAATCCCCTGGGGACTGGTTACTCTCTACTTAGAGACAAAGGGGGTTCTCTTCAGTTTTAGTTTCTCTTTTACACCCCTCTCTTTATCAGTCTACTCGTAATAAACAAACTAGCAACAAGTACCTCTGCTCTGTGCCTCACCTTATTTCCACACTAGCTACATGCGTTTAAATAACACGCTGGACCAATTAGATAGAGTCACACGGCACTATAAACCAATGGAAATAGCATGCAACCCTATGGACGAACCAACTAATTCATTTTCTCAAATTCAAGTTGTTTTTTGACTTAGTTCAGTCTGGTTTAAGACGATCCAATTATGGGACAACCGATAGTTTGGATTACAGCATTAAAATCAATTCCTCTAAACCACTTACCTGTTTAATACTATTTCATTTAAAAGATACTGTACATATAAATGTCCTGATGGTTTTTTATATATCATTAATTTTTGTAGATGTTCTATTGCCTAAAATCAAATGAATGATTTACATTAAAAAAAAAAATTGATTTACACTGTAAATGCATTCAAACAAAATTGAGGAGTTTGGTGGAATAACAATTTAACTCCCAAAACGTAGCTTTGAGAAAAAGGCAAAAATTTCTGGCACCTTCAAATTTAAGATAAATAAAAAATTCCTGTCAGCAGTATATTTATGGAAGGAAAATGAACAGGTTTTTGCAAAAAAATCCGTTAAATTTAGCTGACAGGCCTCAAGTTGCGGGCTAATCTAAAAATGCAATTACACCATTATTCCAAATATCGTGCTGATTTCTAAATGCATTTACATCGTTTTTTCGCCAAAGATCAGTATCTGAAGCAAGCGAGTGAAACAACCAAAAAAGTGACAAAAAGAAAGAAATCACAAAAAATTTCAGATTTACAATAGTAGGGTTCCATATTCTAGCTCCAAAAAAGTCTGAAAATGCAAATTATAGGCAACCCAATGTCTTTATGCTATAGATTGGTCTAAAACCAGTATATGCATATTAAGAAATAACGTAAGTAGATTTACACAGTTTTTCCATCCCAACTCCTCAATTTTACTCAATTAACAAGTGTTTTCCTTTCGTAGGACATTTTTGCTAGTTCATACAAATGTCTCACGACATATACACACACCAACAAATCGCCAAAGTCTTACCCGTTATGACTAAATAAATAAAATTAAATTCTTACTTGGGAACAATAATTGTTGATTTTCAGATGCAATGGCAGTTGATTCATAGCATTAAGATGCAGTAGTGCTTGAAATTCATACCTGCAATTAACATCGCCAAAATATTAACAAAACAACAAAAAATAAACAAATTAAATAATTCTATGTATGCTACTTACTCATTTGTTCTATGCCGATTAGCCGTTTCACTATTCTCTTTGTATCTGTTATCAATTTCCTGAATCGACGTAAAGATTTTGCTTTCGAGTAAAGATAACACTTCATCGGCCTGAATGACAAAACACACGTTAATCAGTGTTGAAAATACGTCGAGAATATGGTGGTGTAAAATTTGTTTCAATCTCAAAATCAAATCAAATCTCAAATCACTCCAATAAAAAATTAAAGTTCACAATGAAATGACAAATAACATAGTTCGTTTGCAAAAACAAAGTGCGTATATCGTTCCTTGTAGTGAAAATGAATTTAACATATTTTGAGAGCTTTTGTAGATACATTAAAAAATTAACAAATAAATAAAAATATATATACATACCTGAAAATTAAATTTTTGTTTGGTTTTAACGACAGTCTTAACAATGTTTTCGGCGCATGTTCTTAAAGATTTGTTACTTTCAACGGCTTCACGATAATAAACGGTGAGGTAATTGGCCATCTCTTCTTGGTTTGAAAATACTATTAAATAAGTAGAGAAATTTTAAAGAAAATATGTTCTAATACAATAAACAAAATATTTTTTAATGAATTTAGATAAAATGCTTACCAGTCTTAAACTTAGTTTGCATTTCTTCAGCGTTATCTTCCGTATCCGACAAGTTTGAAGTGTCTAGCGTTTCATCAAGTATTTCTTCATCATCTATAAGCAAAAATCAAAAATTATTATTGCGAATGTAAAAGTGACGTTTTGTGATTTGCTGATAATGAACAATTTATAGGCAACCTAACCAAAAAATATAACATTTACAGAGAATTTTGGTTCCCATTATTTCTGTCAGTAACATCTATCTAACAACTTCTGCTAGCAATAAGTTAAACAATCATGTTGTTGAACAGTCATGCAACTTGCGAAAGCAATTTTATAATGCAAACAGGCACAGTACAATATTAGAATAGAAATTTTCGAGTTTTTCCGTGTTTTGAATTTTCAATTTGGGATTCTTTCAAGTTTTGATATTTTTAATTATTCGATTTTTATATATTTTCGATTTTTTCGATTATAATTTTTTTTTGAGTTTTGATTTTTTCCGATTTTCAATTTTTTATTGTCGATTTTTTTTATTTGTTCAATTTTTTCGATTTTCAATTTTTTTATTAACTTTTCGATTTTTTTTTCATTTGTTTGTTTTTAATTATTTTATTTTTCACTGTCGATTTTTTATTAACTTTTCGATTTTTTTTTATTTATTCGATTTTTTTTCGAATTTCAATTTTTTATTTTCGATTATTTTTTATTGTCGATTTAACTATTTTCGATTTTTTTTTCAATTATAGAATCTTATTTTATTTTTATTTTCCGATCTTCAAATATTTCGATTTTTTTTTTTTCAATTTTTGATTTTTACCCTCAAATATAACAAGTGTGACCACACCAAGTTGTTGTTAAATTTAAAAATTTGACTGTCCAGTGTTAGATAAACGTTATAATGATCTTCGCAAAACAAAAAAACGTTACAAAAACGTTGCATTTATATTCTGATGTACCTTCGAATACGTCAAAAAACCCACCAATTTAAGCTTACCTTCATTTATATCCTTGGCACTTATATAAGCTTGCAACTGGCAAAACATATCATCATCTTCTGCCATCGTAGACCGATACCTATGTTAACGTTAAGAAATAAGTTCAACCAAACATTTCCAGCTTACTACTGGGTATCCTTTAATTCACCACCCCATTCATTTTAAAATTGAAAGGTTTTAAAATTTATTTTCACATTAGTGGAAAGCAATTCAGAAAAACGTAGTACACGTTTTATTGACTTTGGTGTATTTAATAAAAATAGAAGCAAAATTTGGTTCAAACTTTATTTTTTAACTAAAAAATGAGAGGGCAAAGGTTGGAAAAACATACATTGTTGTGAAGTTTAGTTGAAAAATAAAATAACGTTCAATGTTAAAATTTAATTTTTACAAAAACCAAAAATGCGTGAATTTAAAAATAAAGTTTGAGCCGAATTTCACTTGATTTTTTGTGAAAAATACACCAAAATTAATAAAAAGTAAGTGATAAAGTTTTTTCAATTAGCTTTTTAATAATGTGAAAAAAAAATTAAAACAATTAAAAATAAAATAAAAAAAGTTATAATTAAAAAAAAAAATATAGGGTGATGAACTCTAGGACACCCCGTATGAACCAAAGCAACGTACTCATCAATACACTCCGTCGATTCGAGTGGGTCAGGAATAAACCAGCTTTCTAACATGTGTGTACCACTGTCGCCGTTGTATGGGGACGAAACAGGCAAAGTTGATCGTTCTGAGAGACAATTGATAAATTTCACATATTTTATCATTTCGAAAAGTCAATGAATGTTGTATAAGTTTCTTACCATTCCTGGAATGCAAGTCTCCAACACTTTTTTCCAGCATTGCATCTACTGCAGTTTGAATGTCTTTCATTTCGTAAGTACCGTCGGCGCTGTTCGTGCGATTCGAAATATTGCTGTCCAGATCATTTTTGGGCCAAATTTCTGTCATGTTGAGTGTAGCAGATACCGTTGAAAACGGTTGCAGAAAACCAAATTTATTATCCAATGTCACAATCTGAAAATAGACATTTTGAAGAAAAATCATACTTAATGTGCATATAAAGGGTGTTCCTAAAAAGTCTAGTCAAATTTTATCCACATATACTATGCATCAAAACAAAGCAAACAACGCATATAAACATGGGTGCAGAAATGTTTCCCTTTGGAGATACTACAGAGTGATGTCACAATTTCAAAGAGCTGTTCATCTCATAATTGCTGTAGACACGCACATGACTATGAATTTCTAGACCCATGTTTATATGGATATTTTGCTGTTTTAATGCTTAGAATCTGTAGTTGAAATTTGACCAGACTTTTCAGAAACACCCTGTATAGGATGTAACAACAATCTCCTGATCGTTACGCTGTTTGGATAGTACCTTTTCGATATGATATAACACTTTTTATTTTATATTTTATGCCCAATGGCTGTTACAACTTTGAGCCAAGCACTAAACTATTTAATTTTTACTACGAGTAATACACATTTCCAAACCTCGAGAACAAATTAAATTGATTTCTATGAATTATTATAGAAAATTGATTAGCGTTCGAGTGGAAAAGTCTGAATAAACAGCGCTAAGCATGAGATTGCTGTCTATAGCTTTATTGTATATTACCATAGCTAGTTGGTTTTTCTTTAGCATCTGTACTAAATACAGAAAGTTATGAGCATTATCGATAGGGAATACTGCGTAGGAAATACTGTTTTCATCGACGTATGCTTTGTTCTCGGTGAGTCCACGTATGAGCAACTTTTCGTTCGCCAATCGAACGTGACTGAAATAGAAATGCAAACAATTGTGTAAATTATAGATTTTGTCCGTTAATTAGTCCAATATACTTTGAACATCAAAATACAGAGTCCGAATTGCCTCAAACTTTGGAAATAAGACCTGGGACATGCAGAAAATGTCCTATGAACATGGAGTCGAAAACGCTCGCTTATAGATTTATAGCGATTCGATGTTTGTCTGCAATGGCTGGCGAAATTATCACGTCAAATCATTTAACTTGTTGGTCCCATTGCAAGCAAACTATGAATAGTCGTAACTTCAGAAGCAAGCATTACCGACTCCATGTTGATAAGCTTGTCTAGAACTCATTCCAGAGCATTCGAACTCAACGAACTTATTAAAATGTAACAAAAAAGTGTGTGTCAGAGGTTCATGAAACGCTTATTTGAAAATCTTACCTATCTTTATTAAACGGAATTAAATGCAAATTGCAATAAATTTCCTCGTTCATCTTCTGATCTAAAACGGCAAAGCAAAATTCAGTTTTGACAATGAAATCGTAACCAAAAAAAACGTTTTTTTGAGGTAAATGTGATGTAACATTTTCTTTACCTTCATGAACTAGCGTCACATTTTGCATTAGATTATCACAAGAATTTGGCACTTGAAAATACCATGAAAACGTGGATGAAAATGGCACATGGAACGATGTAAGACTTTGGATTGGAATGTAGACTGGAGCTGAATGACACGAGTCATTATTCTAAAACAAGCAAAAACAAATCAAATCAATTTTCTTGCTGTATATAACGTGATAGTAGGCCTGCCTACATCAAATAAAGTTCCTGACCATTTGGTAGAACCCACTGAAACTGTCAGCAATAAATAAAACTTACTTCATAACTTACTTCCGAGAATGTTTTTTAAAAAAGTGTTCCAGGCAACGGATAGATGCACACACATATCAGGGTAAAATGACTAGGGCCTATATTACTCAGATCTGTGTGTACCCAGAGTTATGTCGGCCTGGAACACTTTTTGTGAATCATGGAAGTTCATCATAACAATATGATTCCAGAGATACCTCAGTAATTATATAATATAGCAATAGAGTCATTCCATGTCAAATCAGACAAGAAATTATCTTACATTTTTTGATTTTGATGAAACTTGGTAATGAGTGAAACTCGAAAACGTGGCCACCTCGAGAAAAAAATCCTCCGAAAAATTAAAAATTTTTTGGTCTCATGTTATTTTCCAAGATAGGCTATTAAGGTTATAAATGCACATATATTTAATATGTTAAAATTAACGCTACCACGCTGCATCCAAACGTCTCTAACATTTGTTCTAATTGTGCTAAAGCTCTGCAATTTGCATAATTTAAAAGCTAATTAAACCAGCTTGCACATGATATGCAACAACTTTTTGAACAACTCTTTTTGAAAACAATTTCTAATATATGTATATTGAAATAAAAATAATATCTTTTTACAATACATTATTTTAAAAAATTTCATTTTTTGTCAGAATATTTGTGGGAGTGTTGGCAAAACACACTTGCCAAATTTCAATTTGGGACACAAATGGGATAAGGAGATACATAGTAAATTGTGACGAATTCAACTTTTTAGCATGCATTGATTCTCCCTCCCCCAACAGTCAAGGTCAAAGCTCATTGGTGAAAAAAAACAGATAACAGATATCTTGAATGCTAAAAAGTTGAATTTGTCACATTTTGTTATGTATGGAAGGCTTATCGCTTAATCCCATGTGTGTCCCAAATTGAAATTTGGTAAGTATGTTGCCAACATCCCGACAAATATTTTGTCAAAAAATATTAATTTTATTTTAAGATAACCTACATATATACAGTGGAACCCCGCTATTAGTACACAATTTGTTTCAGGAGGCTGTTCGAATCACGATTTGTACAAACGGCAAATTAATTTTTTTCTAAGAAGTAATATTAATTGGATTAATCCGTTCCCGACCGCTGATGATTGTTTATAGTAACACAGTAGTCTCTCTCTCTCTCTAGTCCAACACCTCGCCATTCCAAAATGTCCATCAGCTCTATCATGTGAGAGCCGATTTAATTAGCTTCCAAATTATGCGAATTTCAGGGCTTTAGCACAATTTTAACAAAAGTTAGAGCAATTTGAATACAGCATGTAGCATTAAATTTTGATTGAAATGTAAATTTCTAACCTTAGTATCTTAGGAAATCTAGCCTACAACTTAAAATTCTAAAATTTTGGAATAATTTTTTTCTTGGGGTGGTCCATGGTATATACCAAATTTCGTCAAAATCAAAAAATGTAAGATAAATTTTTAATTTATTTTGTTAGATTTAACATGGAATGACTCGACAATGGATTTATAAAAAAACAAAAGTTATTACGTGTGAAACGTACATTTTTCGGACAAGTCGCATTTACCAGAGGCGGAATTCGATAAACTTAAATGTTATGGTACCTTGTTGTGAGGCCAAATTTTGATGCCCTTTACGTGTATACGAGCTGTGAGCCAAAAGTACTGTAAGTGTACCAATTTATTTATTTTAATGTGTACTGTATAAGAATCAGCGGAAATTAAAAGTTGTGTTCTTCAAAGTACACTTCTTTGGAAAGTCGCACAGTGGTTCCAACTTTTTCAAACACATATCGTAGGAGTACTGGAAACCATGTTCCATAAGAGTGTTTAATTCATCGGTTACAATTTTTTTTTGTGGACATTTTCCAGTCTCGTAATAACAACCCCAACTTGAAATTTCAACTTAGGAAACAGGTAGATATTGCAGAAAGCTAGATCTGGGTGGTAGGAACATTGTAGAAATGTGAGAATGTTTCTTCACCAAAATCACTCCAACTGAAAGCGGGAAGTTGAAGGGTCACCATTACGAGACTGTGGAAAATGCCCAAAAACTTGTAACCGAAGAAATGAACACATTTACGAAAAATGACTTCTAGTACAGTACAGTAGGCCTACTACTATGATTGGTGTCAAAAAAGTGTGACTTTCCAAGGGGTGTATCTTGAAGGACATAACTTGTAATTTCCACCGAGTCTTATATTAATTTAGGTACAGTACATAAAAAATCAGTACAGCTTACTTTTGGGACACACCTCGTATATACCTGATAACAGTACATGTACTTTGGTGTCACTATTGACTCGGTACTCATAAACCAACTTTTGAAAAAGACAAAAATTCATGCACATGTTAATGATTCTGCTCATTTTTCCCCCCAAAATATTTTTCTACCTGTTCTGTAGGTGATGGATGAGTATCCAAACAACACAAATGAATCTGATGCATCTCCAAGAAACCACTGAACACACGATCAGCTAGTAAACCACTGAAAATTCTTCCGTCCTTATTCGAACTCGAATATTCGGGACCAAAAAACGTCAGCAATTCCGCATCACTGTGTGGACAAGATGTCACAACAAATACAAAGTTATGCCTGACATTTTCATTTTCTTCCGAAACGATCTCTCGACTATTGCGTAGGTGCTTCCTTCCCCGTTTCCGCGCTCTGACCGGTGATGAGATGTCGGGGCGATCCCACTGAAAGTCGAGCAAAGTATCCTTCAACATTTTGTTGAATCCGCTGGCCATGTGCCATTTTGGAGATTTTTTATTCCTCGGAGATACATGGTTGGAATGCGCATTGCCGTTCTTTCGAAGGAGCAGTTCCCTTTCCTGATCGTGGTGAGTGGCGAGCCTTTGTTCAAACAATTCAAATTCGTCCGGATTAAACTCTTTGAAGTTCTTTTGCTGCGTCGATCGGCGATGAAGATTCGACGAATCGTAGAATTTGTAATCCCATTTCAGACTCTTTCGCGACTGGGAAGTGTTGGCGAATTGAGTCAACAACCTCAAGCAAGCCAAACGTAACACGTCGAGATTGTCGTGAAACTGTTTATGGAATGCCTGAAAACATTTGGTGTCTATCAGGAAAAGAACTTGCGATAGTGGATACATGATGTGGTCGCCGTGTGCATTATCCGTCGCTATACAACTTGCATGAAGATGAATTCGAGTGTCTTTTCCTCAAGATGGCACAAATCAACGACGCATCGTACTTTCATCATTTCTGCAACATATAACAAACAAACAAAAATCAGATATGTTTACATTCATGTTGTAATGGTGAACCCTGTGATTCACCATGATTCACAGGGATCATGTTAGTATGGTAACATACACAACTATGTACAGTATATATTGAGCCAGTCTATATCATGCAGATTGTTATTTTTTGTTTAAATATACACATGCATTATGGTGAATCCCATGGGTCACTGGGGTTCACCACAAGAATGTGAGAGTAAATAAATAGCATTTCAGATCCACAGACAGATTTGGTTAACAGTTATATATATACATATAATAATGGTATAGCTAGTTTGTCATAATGACAAGGTTATACAATTATTAGAAGCATACTATATGATGAATGAAAAACAATGATCACCTTTACACAGTTACACATGTACATAGTTTACATTCTATTAGTCATCATCCAATTGATCCAATGGATTTTTATTCCAAACAGCGTTTACTATTAACAACACTAATCTTTTATCAGATGTAATTTATATCAAAGGGTGAAGCTAGTTCTGTCATAGAAACGGATGATGCTTGAAACAATTTGTACGTTTGCTAGCTACATAATAATAATAAACAAAACAAAACAATGATCACCATTGTATAGTATACATCGAAGACCCATAGTTTACATGCTCTATTATTCACCATCCAATTGACTTTACCGTTCTAATGAAATTTGATTCCTCCAAAATGACGTTTTACGATCATCAGCACATGTAATAGTAACCTTGTCTTTCTACGTTATAAGTAGAGCATAAAACAATGATCCTCGTTTTTTTTTCAACAAAATTTTGAACGGTAATTAAACAGTTCATATGGTTTCCAAAAGAGGCCTCACGAGTTTTAAAAAAAAAATGGGGTTTGTTTTTAAATATATTAGATGCTTTTCCACGGGATTGTTGACCAATCAATGTAAAGCTTATTATTTTGCCATAGTTGTTGATAAAGCTCCGCCTACTTTATTGTATTTAAAAAAAATATATTAAAATTTTATTTCAGTTTTTTTATTAGTTTTAATTTAAAATATGCTACAAACAAATTAGTATCAAAAATTTTAATATTTTGCAAAACTATTACATAAATTTCTTCACTGATTTAATTTGATAAAGCTCCGCCTACTTTGGGTGCGTTTGGACGCTTTCAATTTTTGCACTAAAGCACTCAAAGTGAACGCGGCCATTGTATTCATATCAATACATCTCGTTAGCTGCGTTTACGTTGGACGCTTTTTTGCTAACAACGCTCATAAACGCGAAAAGATAGTCGATAATTTTGTTTAATTTATATAGAATATATATATTAGTTATCGACTATGTTTGCACGTTTATGAGCGTTGTTAGCGAAAAAGCGTCCAATGTGAACTTAGCCTTTTAGTTTTAATGTGTTAAGTTTTAATTTAAAATATTTTTTTTCAATATTTGAGTTTGATTTTTATTGAAATTAAATTTTGACATGCAAATTTAATTAACTAGCAATTTTGTAAGCATTTATTTTATCAAACAAAATCCTTAACAAAATTCGAATTAATTTATCTATTCCCCCGTGGAAATATAATTGTTTCATTCCCAGGTATATTTTCAATGAATAATGGCGTCTTCTCAAGATGCTTGGTATCTGTCTTTACTGGGTTTGGCCGAAAATTTTCGAACTGCCAACCCTCCCGATATCAAATTATGTATTCAGTGCTTGCAAGCAGTGTTTAATTTCAAACCACCACCAAGAGTAGAAGCTCGAACTCATCTTCAACTTGGACACATTTTACTAACATACACCAAGAATGTGGAATTGGCCAAATCCCATTTGGGCCAAGCTGTGAGTTAACTGCTATTTATACAAACATTGAAACTTTTTACTATTATTATCATCATTATTTTCGATACATCAAACAAGTTATGTGAATAATTGATCTGCGTTGATTTTATTTATTTACAGTGGTCGCTGTCACAAAATGTATCCTTTTCGATGAGGGTTAAAAAGTCAACTGTCAAATGATGTATAATGTGTTGTAAACTATATTGTACTATAGAGTAGACCAGTGTTTCCCAAATGTATTTAGTGATTTTTAACCCTAGTTTTCCATTAAAACATTATATATTGAAAGTTATATTTTTCTAGGTAAAAGGGATCTATGCAAGTTTTGTGGGCCATGTAATTAAATTCAGCTGCCAATCATACAGTAAAAGCGACCAAATATTGTCTTGTCATCAAATATAATCGTGCCTACGCTATTTTAAACTTTCAATGTGTACATTTTATTTATTCATTTTTTTGCGGAACTCTTAATATCACCTCGAGGAACCTCATTTAGGAAAGGCAGGAGTAGACTATTGTAATGATGGTATTATATTATTTAGCACGTTTGGGAACCACTGGTATACATTTTATAGAATAATGAATGATACTTGTGTGTGTGATTGTTAACACTTAACTTCAGTAAAGATTCCAGCATTTGATGATATCAAGTTTGAAGCAGCAACAGCACTTGCGGACTTGTACGAAAAACAGGTTCGAAAAATTTTGCATTTCCAAATTGAAACTGTAACACAAAGTTCTTTTTATTAAAAATTTACTTTTTCACTCGACTGTTTCATAATGATTGAATATACCAGATCTGTGGCAAAAAGTTTGATGTAATACTAATAGTGTACTGTACAGGAAGTTATGATGTTGATTGTAGCAAGGTTATTTCTATACAGAAATAACCTTGATTGTAGTACAATAGTAGGTATTTGTATAAAATAAAAAATAATTCCTCGTGCAAAAATTATAGCACAGGAAATCATTTTTTATCCTTATAATAATAATAATAATAATTGCCTAGATCTGTGATTTATAGTACTCGTAATATGAATAAAACTCATATTTAAGGCAACCCAAATTCTGCTTTTTCTGCTTGGTTGCTTCACTTCCAAAACAATGATCTTTGATAAAATGGCGTAAATGCATTTATAAATTAGCACGATATCTGGAATAACGGCTTAATTGCATTTATAAATTAGCCTGTAACTTGAGGCCTGTCAACTAAAGTTGAGATTTTTTTTTTTTTGTTAAACCTGTTCATTTTCCTTCTATAAATGTTCAGTTGACAGGTGATTTTTTAATCTTAAATTTTAAGTTGTCAGAAGTTTTTGTCCTTTTTCTCAAAACTACACTTTTTTGGGTTACGTTATTATTCCACTCAACTCCTCAATTAAAATGAATGTGTGATTGAGAATGGCTCACTGTACACTACAGTGTAAGTTGTGTACGTCACCGTATCACCCTGAAACAACAGGGTTCTCCTTAACGAATGTTAAACAGAGCATAAAAGAAGATCCCAAATTTTTTGTTTACTGAAATTGAAAGATGGAACCTAATGATTTGTTCGTTAATGGTTGTTTGCCGTTTTAGTTTTAATAAAGAGATGTATTAACGATGTTATTTTCAGAATCAAGCGCATTTGGCTAAGCCCATCCTACGTAAAGCAATTGAAATTTCTCGACAATCTGTTTATTGGCACAGCCGACTTCTCTTTCAACTCGCAGTAAGAAATGTCTTGATGATTAGTTGGATTGAGCAGTGTTTTTATGTTTGGTGATTTCTTAACTCAAATGGATTTTATATTGTATAGCAATTGTATTTTCACGAAAAAGACTTGGTCGCTGCGTGTGGTCAACTCGGTGCAGGAGCCGAATATGCACACATGTCGGGAGCGAATTTCACACGTTTGCTGTTTCTACTTAGCAAAGGAATGGTTAGTAGGCGATTTGTTATATTATGTTGAATTTCGTTCGTAGATGTTATATCATGTTGAAAGTTAAAGAATGTTACGTTTTGAAACGATTCAAGTAGGACCTGAAATTGTTTCATTGATAGACATAGAAGAGTTTTACTTTTCGATTGTTCTTAGCTAGAAAATTTATATACCGGAACCATTTTCAAATTTAAATTCATGTAACATATATTTATACAATTTTGTTTTTATTTAAGTTGCTTTTGATCGAGAAAAAGTTGCACGACGTTCATCCACTATTGACAATGGCTGGACAACAGGTGGAGAATTGGCAAGGTTCTCAATATCAGAAAGAATTGTTGAAAGTGTTCTTCTTGGTGCTCCAAGTCTGTCACTACTTGATGGCTGGACAGGTAAAAAAACAAAAAAATCAGCAAATCATATTCATTCATTATATCATTGTCTGGTGGTTAAGACTTTCACCTGTGGTTCGAGTGGCCTGGGTTCGCCTCCTGCTTGTGCCATGTGGATTCAGTCCAACGCCACAGGGGCAAATTTTTCTCTGGGTTCTCCCATTTTCTTTTGCATCATTTCTGAATTTTTTTTATAGAAACGTAAAAATTATTCACCAAGCCATCAGTGTTTTTCCCAAATAAAATTTAAATTATAAATTTGATGGAAAAAATTATTTTTGAAAAGTATTTATATGATCAATCAAGTTAGTTTGACAACCAGTGATCTAAATTAAGAATTTCGTAACCTTAATAAGATCTTTCGTTAGTTATTCAACTAATAAATAAACATTGATTAAAACTTAACTCTATTAGAATTTGTTTTTTCAACATTAGTAATTTCTATTTAGTGTAAAAGGAAATTTTAATAATGTGATAAGTTAAAGAAAATCTGTCCTACGTCTATTGTAGTGTAGTTGGATTGATGCAAGGGTTACTGTCACTGACTAAACTTCTCTCTAAATTATAGGTGAAAAGTGTCAAACCGTGTCTGAAACAGTTGCAAACAAGCATTCAAGTAATCACTTCTATACCAGATGAAGGTAGGGTATTAAGCATTTGTTTTTTTTACTCTCATTTAAATTTAGTGATAATAATTGTCAATGTTATTTTAATTATGAATGTTTATTAAAAAAAAACACATTACATATTCAGAACCTGTTCCTGCAACACCTGGCGAAATGTTTCATTGGATGCCAAAAGAACATATGTGTGTTCTCGTTTATTTGGTGAGTTGTGGTGCATTTTCTTGACAATTGAAGAAATTAAGATAAACGGTGTTATTGGTGAGTTCGTCACATTTTGGATGAATGGCTCAAAATCGTGGCGATTTTAAAGAGAAAATTTTTTCAAGATTCATTGAGATAACATTATCTGAAATTTTCTGATAATTTTCATCTGTTTCAGGTGACTGTCATGCACGCGATGCAAGCAGGATACATGGATAAAGCTCAGAAATACACTGACAAGGCTCTTTTGCAGATAGAAAAATTAAAAAGTAAGCAATGAAATCCACTAAGATCAGTGATTTTCACGTAATACATTTACTACAGATGTTGATCTGAAAATAGTTGGGACACAAGAGTGTTTTATTTTTTATGACATTTTTTAAATGTCCAGTTTAAAGTTTTAATTGTGAAGTTGCTAATTCTATTTATATTAATGACTTTTTTGTTGTTGTTGTTGATTTTAAAGTGGTAGACAGCAGCCCAATTTTATCGGCGTTTCAACTAATGCTTTTGGAACACATCATCATGTGCAGACTCGTCATGGGAAACAAAACCTTGGCTATTCAAGAAGTAGGGAAATGCATAATCAAATTTTCAGTACAGTAGTCTCTCTGTTTACGAATAATAATGTTTGAAATAAAGGAGTTGGGTGGAGTTACGGCGTAAATCGACTTAACGTCGTTAGTCCTAAGATCGCATAAGTCGGATATTTTTAGACCAGTCTATAGTCGAACGGCATTGGGTTGCCTATAATTTGCACTTTCGGATTTTTTGGAGCAAAAAATATGAAACGTGTCTATTGTAAATCATTAATTTGTTTGTCATTTTGTCGCTTCACTGCCTGGTTGTTTCACTCGCTCGGTTCGCAAACAATGGAAAAAATAGGAGTATTTGGAATAACGATGTAATTTCATTTTTTAAATTAGCTCGTAACGTGAGGCCTGTCAACAAAAGTTGACAGATTTTTTTGTCAAAACTTTTTCATAAATAGACAGTTGAACAGGAATTTGCTTTTGATCTTAAATTTGAAAGTGCCAGAAGCTTTTGTCCTTTTAATCAAAACTACATTTTTTTTAGCTACGTCGTCATTCCACCCAACTCCTCGGTTGAATTAACGATCTATTTCTTGATTCATTGATTTTATGAACAAGAAATTTTTCAATTTATTACCGGTGAAAAATTTCTAATAAAAAATTAAAATCGGTTTCAAAAAAGCTTAGTTATTTGCAACGATTTGAACATTTTCTGACGGTGTTTGATGTATGAGAATTTTAACGATGGAAGTTTTAATTATTTATTTATTCATTCATTTATTTTATTTTATTTTATTTATTTATTTATTTTTTTGGTAGAACTGAATTTTGTTAAACAAGCGACTATTGTGTTGGTTTTTAAGATTGTGAATGCAAAATGTGTAATTGAAACTTTTTTCTTTCAGATATCTCAAGCATGTTTCATTTGCCAGCAAAATTCCAGGCTATATACGATGCATTGTGCACAGTTACACACACTCCTGGTATAGTTTGGCAACATTTCAGTACTTTAGACAATTTTTACGTGATACACATTTTACTTATTTTATTCATCTGTTTGTTTCATTAATCTTGTAGGGTTTATATGCGATGTCAATGAATTGCATGGAAGCTGCAGAAGCACAGTTCAGAGCTGCTGTTCGAGTATGTCAGTTTTGTGAACGTCTTTATGGTTTTGTGAACATTTTTGTCATATTTATTTATTTCGTTATACCGAATCGTTTTTAGACCTCAACGGAGACTGAACTATGGACTTTTGCTAATTTGAATTTGGCAATTGTTTATTTGCGTACCAAGCGTGAACAAGAATTTCTAGGGCTGCTCGAAAGAATAAATCCAGAAAATTTGCCGTCTAGGTTTGTAACGTTTTTTTTTTATTGTTCTAATTATACAGGGTATTTTCAGGGGTGTATTCAAATTTCAACTGCAGCATAAAAAAAAAAGCAAAAATGTTCATGTAAACATAGGTCCGGAAATTCATACTCATTTGCATACCTACAGCAATGATAAGCCGATAGGTCTATGCAATTTTGTGACTTTATCTCTAGAAGGGAAGCATTTTCAAACTCATGTTCATATGGACTTTTTGCATTGTTTGAATGCATAGTATTTGTACAGTCGAACCTCGTTGAACCACCCCCGCCTTTTGGCACGAACAGGTCTTTCTCTCATACTTTACATGTTAAATTTCTTTAAACCTCTACCCTCGCTCACCTCCACACTATTGTCCAGAACCGAGGGTGGCGGTTTAATGAGGTTCAACTGTAGTTGAAATTTTAGATCTTTCAGAAACACCCTGTAAATATATTTTTTTGGTATTGTTCACTAATTTTTGTTTTGTTTATTCAGTTCACATAGTTTGCGTGCTGCTGCATATTATGTTCAGGGGTTGCAATCCTTTTTCCAAGCACGTTACAATGAAGCAAAGTGTGTAAAAAAAATATAGAAATACGCTCAATTTGAATTGTTAAAATTTTCAATGGGATATTAATAATTTTGTGTTGTTCTCAAACCCCCTTTAGACGATATTTGAGAGAAACTTTGAAGATGGCAAATGCCGAGGACTTAAATCGTCTCACATCTTGTTCGTTGGTTTTACTTGGACACATATTTTTCTCTCTAGGGAACAGTCGGGTAAGTTTCCATTGAAGGATTGAGATTTAATGTCAGTGATCCCTTGCCTATCAATAAGCAATACATTTATTTTAAATTTGTCATCATTAACTAGTAACTGTTTAAACCAAGCCAGAATGTTTGTTATTTCTTGTTATAGGAGAGCATGAATATGGTGACACCTGCCATGCAGCTAGCAAGCAAAATCCCTGATGTACATGTTCAGTTATGGGCGTCCGCATTATTAAAAGGTACTAATTATTATTGTATATATATTTTATATAATTTGTATATATAATTATATGTAATTTTGTATATATTATTATAAAGGGTGTTTTAGCCAAGGCTTACCAATTTTATACTTGAAAAGCTAATATAATGAAAATTCTGTGTTTTGGATGTAATGGCAACTGGTGCTGGAGAGGATATGTCGAATGGTGCTATTTTCATTGATCGTGAAAGTAATTTTAAACGATGTGTCGTAGGTATCGAATGTATTTAGAAAGTTGTAGGCAATAGCTCAAATAGTCAGAATTGACTTGTTTTATTTATATCCAACAATCCAATTGGGGGAAAAAATAATTATCCAATAATAGTGATTACAGCAGCTTCACTTCATACAACTCTTGCTATGCAGTAAAGCTGGTGCATTAACATGGTGTGTCGCAATCACTATTATTGGATTATGTTTTTGTTTTTTCAGTTGGATTTATTGGACATAAATGAAATGACAGTAGATTCTGACTATATGAACTATTGCCTACAACTTTTTAATTATGACTTGATACTTGTGACACATTGTTTAAAATTTAACTATGCTATTGTTGGAGAGGAGGATTGTATCGTCGGAATCGTCGGCGTGCCGTCCGGCTCATCTTGGACGGCGAGTCGCGGCAGTGCGAACTATTGTTTGAAAATTAATGTCAAGGTCAATGAAACTGGCACCATTTGAAAGACCCCCTCCAGATGCCATTATATCCAAAATTCATTGTATTGACTTTTCGAGTATAAAATTAGTAGGCCTTGGCTGGGACACCCTGCATATAATTTGTATATATCATTAATTCATTATATATAACTTGTATATATTATTTGTGTATATTATTAAACTGTGTGAAAACTGCTGAAAAAAATTTGTTTGTTTAGATCTGTACCGTATTTGTGGTGATCAGATTCGAGAAACAGAAGGCTATCAGATGCATGCCAATTTTTCACAAATGCTTCTGAAAGATCACTTTCAATCAACACAGCAGAGAGAACATTCATTAATTCAGGTAAATTTTTGTTATTTTAACCATTTAGACATCATTTTATGCAGAATTTCGTACAACATAGCTATCATTTAAGTATTTGAACTATTGAAAAAAGGATGATGGTTGCTAATTTGTTCTGCCGTTTTACTACATTTATGCTATTTCGCACTAACATCATTGAACTAGTCAAGTTGAGCTTAAGCAGATGACTGGTTATTAAAGAAAAGTTGGAAGAAAAAATGTTTTTTGTTTGAAAATTAAAATTAGTTTTGATTCATTTCGCTAAGGCACACAGCAAATTATGAAAATGGAACTGTCGGCAACTAAAAATGTGTTCCTTGGTGACTAGTTTGTAATGCCACTGCAAACTACTTACGCTATGAAATTATTACTTTTGTAACGTTTACAATTGCCATGTCATCATGTTTGAACAAGCCAATCTTCATGCACAAGCATGAAAGTTCATTTGAAATTTTTTTCCTCTATTCCAAATTATTTATTAAATTGAGGAGTTGGATGGAAAAATGGCATAAATTCACTTACGTCGTTATTTCTTAAAATGCATATACAGACATACCTCATAATTGAGACCAGAGCACCGACGAAAGTCGAAGCATTGACTTTATTTAGCTTGAAAATGCATTAGATTTTGTGGAAAAAAACGTGAATAACTAATTGCATAACACTTGCTAACATGTGCAACATTTAAATAAACAAAAATAAACAACTGAATTTAATATGAAAATGAACATAAATGTTATAAAATAAATAACATGAAATCAGATCTGCAGTTGCCCGCATGTTTTTATAACAATATGAGCATAAATAAAATGCGAATTGTAATCGGATTCAATTAGTTAATTGAAACTAAAAACAAAAATAAGAATGACCGTGCTCGGTGGTGACACTATGGGATGACAAGCAACAAAGTTGGGAAATTTTGTATAAATTTATAGGTGACGAAAGAGTGAAACAATGGAAGTCGAGATTTGCTTGTATTGAATTGTTTTAGACAAGTCTCTTGGGTTGCATATAATTTACACTTTCAGAGTTTTTGGAGCAAGAGAATGGAACGTGACTGTTATAAATCTGAAAGAAAAGTATACTGATTTTTGTAAAAACGGCGTAAATGCATTTATGAATTAGCACGGTATTTAGAATAACAGCGTAATTGAATTTTTAAATTAGCCTGTCAACTAAAGTTAACACATTTTTTTTTACCAAACTTCATTTTCCTGCTATTAATATATTATTGACAGGAATTTTTTTTAATCTCAATTTGCCCCTTTTTCTCAAAACTACATTTTTTGAGTTACGCCATCATTCCACTCAACCCTTCAAGTATCAATAAAAAAATTATCAATTTAATTTAATTTATTTTTTTACAGTGGACTGAAGGAAACTTTCCAATCAACGTTGGTCCGAGCACATCGGCTGCATCGCTGATATGAAAATAAAATAAAGCTGAGCGCCGATATGAAAGTGAAAGTTGAGGGATTGACACCGTCAACTGACATTGATGATATTAACTGACCTGCGGAAGAAGATATAGCCACTGAAATGTGCGAGTTTGGGTTACTAGTATTTTACTTGAAACATCTCAAAATAGCAATTTTCACCAAGTATTATACAAGTGAACATAATACTGAAATCGGTACACTTGGAAAGCATGTTTGTTGTCTTTGTTCGGGCGAGTTGGCTTAATATTTGCTTTATCACGTTTATTTTATCACACATATATTATATGTATACACATTTTTTATGTTTTAATGATTTTAAAAGGTTTATTAGCATGAAAGTGATGTTAATTATCTAGATGAGGGTTTTTATATATACAAATATATATCTTTTAGGTTTGCTTCGTTGTATAAACATCTTCAAACGATTATATTATTGTGTAAATATAGTTCACGATTATATGTATGTAACAAATATAACGACATCCAAAATTTGTTTTTAAATTATGCACTTGATAACACATTTTTTAGACACTGCTGTTTGTTTGTTTTTTGTTTACATTGACACAATTTTTTTCTGTATATAGGCCACGATGTATTGATCTTTCATTGAATTCACTGGTTCATTTGAACACACATGTTATTTAATAGCATCGGTTTTAATAAGTTATTTATTGTAGCTCATAGATCATGCAGCACTTGTACTATGAGGTGCTACCCAAAAATTCGGGAAATTTGACAAAAAAACAAAAGTACTTTGTTTTATTTGTAACTTCTAGTTTTCATGGTTTCCATGGTGTGGTTTCACAAAAACACACATAACTTAATAACGTGTGCGCCTCAGCGTGACACCAGGGCCCCGTAATTCCAAGCATCACAGCGCTAGTCATCGCTGTAGCTTCACCCATAATCAAAGCCATGGCATAGCAAAATCCTCAAGTCAGAGATCTCTGCCTCAAGTCCACCGGATTGGTAGTTTTAAAAGCGAAAGTGATTTTCTATAAGTTTCGTGTTTCGATAACTGTCTCTACCTTTCCGTCTGTTGATTTCACCATTCGCGTTTTAGATCTTCCTTGCGCAATGATTTAAAAGATGGTTTCAAAGAGCCATTTATATAAAGAAACTGTTGGCTGCACAAAAACATGTCGCAAAATTTGTGATGTTCAGAAATAATCTACACAGCTAGCTGAAATGTGACCCTTTGTTAGTTAAATGTGAGTGACAATTTATTTACACTAGTGGCCTTTTTAAAGCTGTTCAATAAGCGTAGTCGATTAAATATAATACAACATGGAGGTCGTTTGTTTACTTTCGGCCAAAAATCAGGTCTTCTCCTTCCCGATTGTTGATTAGCTTACCTCAACATGTGATCAGCTGCAGCGCTTATGTCATAGATTGATGACGTTTTACAGCCATCGTCATTAAATCATCGATTTTTAGCAATTTTGATTGGATGCTGTATTTTAGTGCACGGACGCTGTGATGCTTGGATTCACGGGGCTTTGGTGCTCAGTCGCTTGGATTTGCTATTTTTAAAAATGACTGCCTGCAGGGCCAATGCACTACAATGCACTACAAAATATCCACATGAATTTTATTAATTTCCAGGTTTGTTTCACCAAGCATCACATTTGTATAAGCTGATACCAAATAATAACAAAATTTCAAATTGTTTAGATTTTATTTCGAACACTGTATACTTCTCCCTATACACATATATTCTCATTCTACTGTATGGCGACAGGATATAATAACACTGCATAGATATTGAACAATAGATTCTGAAATACAACAATGTTGGTAATGACAGAGGTTTCACTGTAATTATAGTTTTCGAATGAAAATTCAATATTTCACAAGATGGGGTATATTGTGAAATATTGAAAATATTGAATATTGAAATATTGAAAATTTTGTCTCCCCTTTCCACGGAAGGGGCAAAATTTTTAGTTTTTGCTTCAATTACCAGAATGGCTCGGCACGGCTCTGCCACAACCCAACTCTATGTTCAAAAATTCAACTTTGTAAGACACCGAAAACCTACCAAAAAAAGTTTAAAGAAGTCTAAACTTTTCAGAGCCGACTTAAATATAACAAGTCAATAAAGATTCTCAACAAGGTTATCTTCAAAAATATGGTCGTAAAAAATTAAAATCCAATATATTTATCATCATTAGGTTGTAATGATGCGTCAAGACTATCAAATAATTTTGACCAACTATTTAGGTCAAATACCCCTATGTACGATGACGTACAGGTTAAAAAGTCCTGTAAGATGGTTGAAGTGTATATTTTAGAAACTAAATTAACTTTATAGTAAATCGGTGACTATGCTTTAAGTTGACAATGCCTGCTCATCATGAGGAGAAGGTGAGAAAATGTAAAGGTAGCGGATTGCAAGATCCAGCAATTCTCAGTGATTTTGCCATTGAAAAGCCAGTGAGAAAAACATGTGCTCACGCTCTCATCGTGGTGAACAGGTATTTTGGATATGACCCTAAATTACGCGATGTAATTTTTAAGTAAGTAAACTTCATGATTTTTACAAACTTTTTTAATAACATTCTAGCATAACTATTTGGTGTCAATGAAGAACTGTTGCACTTACACATGCAATTTTGAAACTTTCAATGCATATTAGCATACGATCTGGCCTGCCAATCACATTTTTTGTTACCGAGAAAGATCTTGGTTGACATCGTGGGGATGGGAGTGACACTTCAATTACACCACGGGTTGACACCAAAGTATTACTCATAATCGGATATGTTTTATGTATTACTGTATGTTTCACTTCACCTAAATTGAATCCTATACCTGATGAAGAACCACTGCTGTTTTCTCTGTTTAAAGAAAACATACCAAAAAGCTAGGAAGTATTATTTGACCAAAATAAAACGAAGCAACAATTTTTTTGTTTTTTTGTTAGTTTATTTATCCAAAAAAATAAACAACTACATAATAGTTGTAAAAAAAATTAAAAGAACAGTGAAAAATAAAATGGAACAGTAAACAATAAAACGGAACATCGTACAACTTATTCGAACACTACTTACGACACGTTCAAATATTTTTCACCAAACAAATCTAGGTCCTTCTTGGACTCAAAGGCCCACAAGGTGCTAATGTACTTAC
Source organism: Cryptops parisi (assembly GCA_034695005.1). NCBI lineage: Eukaryota > Metazoa > Arthropoda > Chilopoda > Scolopendromorpha > Cryptopidae > Cryptops > Cryptops parisi. The sequence continues at coordinate 1,070 of JAQIWH010001423.1, read as the reverse complement.
CTGGTACTTGATGTTCGACCATGCTCCACCATGTCTTTCCATGTGAACCCTCTAGAACGCTGTTGGTGGGTTGTGGACGTTGTCGTCTTCGAAAGTATTTCACCCAATCTTTCAGCAATCGTCGCCAGTTTCTCACACCCACACGTTTTCTTTTTGATGAATTCATGATGAGTGATGAGAAAAAACATGATTCAGTGAATTTGTATCCATAGTAACATTTAAAACTCAGTCAGCGAAACGTTCAAGGTGATGCACTTGGCAACATACAAAACAAAATTTTAAACATGTTTATTACGATTTTTCCGTGGTTCAAAGAGTAACGCCCACCAGAGTTAATTTTTAAGTCATAATATTTACATCTAGTTGTTATGGGGAATACAATAAACAATCTGATTTCATCGTCAAAGATAATAAATAAAAATCTCAATGAAACACCAAGCTAACTTTTTTCATGTCTTTCGATGTTTTCATTACAGCACTCAAGGTTTCAGTATGTGCGTACTGGACTTGTATTATTAAATTATATTTGTAAATATAAATAATAAATATAATTTCATATGTTTCCTAAGGCAATAATCTCAATGCACCAGTAACAACAATTGTCTGCAAGAGATGCGCTTGGGGTACCACGACTGTCGCGGCACATTAAATCACGTGTAACTCGGCAACTGTTCATCACACTGAGATCGCAGATACACTGTTGGAAAGCTAAGAAGCCGTTCTACAACTTTGATGGATATTACGTCCGTAGCATGGTGTATAAGTGTGTGTACTTATACACCATGGTCCGTAGCTATGACGGGTTTCCCACAATGCGAGATTTTCTTAAAACGTGTCATTTAGTTACTAATTAAACTGCACCTCAAAAGTGAGTACGTAGCATTGAGCTGTGCTGGTCACTATTTATTTGCTGTGTTATAATTTAAACTGCAACTAGAGCATTATTTTCTGTACATTTTGTACATTTTCTGTTTAATTGCTAACACGATATTGGCAAAACTAACAAAGAATGGCATTTTAAAATATGACTAGGATCGGCACTATGCTACGCAAATGCCAAAAATCAGAGC
>JAQIWH010001422.1:0-31801 GCA_034695005.1 Cryptops parisi | reverse complement strand
ACAGATAAAATTATCACGCAGGATTAATTAGTATACCAAGTTTAAAGTGTCTACGATACTGGGAACATATGTAAAAAGAAACTTCAAAAATTGAAACATGTTGAAACATTTTTTACGACCAGTCAAGTTAAATAAAAGGTTGTAAAAACACACTTAAATCTTCCTGAATATGTTAAAAGTATATATACAGTAGATGACAATATACAAAATACAGGGTGGGCCAAAATAAATCAAATCTCGCATAGATCAAAATTATTTACGTCAGAGGTGGGTTCAAAATTCTCGTGCAGTGGCTGAACTAAGGTTCACTTGTGCACAATCAACAAAAAATTGCATAATAAGAAACTTTTCTCTATATCTTGGAGGAATTTGAAGTAATAGGAATTATCACATATTAACAAAACTGAATTTAAGGCACTAATCGACGACTAAGTGCTGTGCTTTATCGATCTTCCATTTCATGAGAATTTTGTTATATGCGAATTTTGATTGGTGCAGGTTTCCACGAAAACTCTCGCATAAATCGAGGACTACATGTTTCTGGAGTTCATGAATCTGAACATTCTTTATAATTTATAGGATAGTAATGGGGAAGTTGTATTGTACAGGGTGGTCCAAAAGTCAGGTAGTAATTTAAGGGTCTGATATAAAAGGGTGATAAGTAACATTTTTTGTCAAAAATGTCCTAGAAGCATTTTTGAATGTGTCAGGTGCAATTCTACCTACGCGTAATTTTGACCAGAAAAGCAATATGTGCAAAGATATTAGTGCAAGAAGTGTGAAGTAGTCCATAGACACCAATAAAATTTCAGATCTTTAAACGCGATTTTCTCGAAATAGTAAAAATCTTAACTTAACACCCTTTTACACCAGGCCCTTCAATTTTGTGAAATAACTTATAAGTTATTTTTATAAAACCATCAGCCAGCGTACATTATTAAATAATTTAGAAAATCTTGATAAATTAATTAATTTAATTAGTTAATTAATTAATAGAATAAACTAAAGTAAATAATTTAAATGAAATAATTAACTAATTAAATTATTGAATTGAAATGTATACTGTAATATAATTAATTAAATGTAAACAAATCAATAGTTGATTAAATGATTCGTAATTATCAAATAATTAAGCAATATTGTAGTTCCAATTATACAAGACAGGTCAAATATTTCTTTTGTAGATTTAACACATCCTATATAATTTGAGGCGTTACCTTGTTTGATTTAATTACATTATTTCTCTGGATTTGTAATAATACAGTATTATTTTTAACATTACAACCATACTTCTCTACATTATATGTCATGGGTCTATGCAATAAACATAAATAAATTTCCATGATTGTATATTCGAATAGTACTTGACTTTTGAACCACCCTGTATTTAGCACAATGACTTTCACTAATTTTTCGAAAGTTGGACAGAAACTATGTAAATTTTTTAAGACCCCCAAAATAGCCGCACAGATAATTTAATTTCGTCTTTTTAACTAAATTAGGTAAATGAAAAGTAATTTTTAGACCGCGTTGCTAATTCTCGAACGTTTATGTCCAACAGTGGTGATACAGTTGTTAAAAATCGATCGTGACAGTCGAAAGTTGGCTTTCATTCTTGATGTAAGATTCCTTATTAAGTGGGACATAAGACGTTGGTTTTAGTTTCTTCTAAATTAGATTAGAAACTCTCGCGCTCTGTAAAGCTTGTACGAAAGCCTCGAAGCTTAGATTAATGAATTATTTAAGACTCGACTTTATATTTATATATTTATTTATTTCTCAACTGCAGAGGATTTTTCATAAGATATTAATGTCTTTCTACTGAATACATGCCATCTACTGAACACACAAAAAAAAATTTTTTTATTTGGAAACGTTTGCCGCGTTTGGTTTTTGTAATTTTTTTCCCAATAGAAAACGAACTTTAGGAACACACGAGAAATGTTTTTTTATAAAGGTTTTGTGAACAAAAAGGAACTGACGATAGAGAAGTCAAATGAGGTGAATTATTAATGATGTCACTGCTGCTAGCTGATTTGTGCCAGTTGGTTCAATTAGGAATAAGAAGGAAAACAAGCGACGGGACGACGACAATTCCCACTGTGTGATCCACTTGCTGATTTGCGAAGAGTACTTGTCGGTGGATGTCATTTGGTCGTTGTGTGTGTGTTGTAGTAGCAAGTGTTTGAATTAGTCGACAAACGAAGCAAAGGGCTGCTGAAGTCTGCAGAATTGCATGTTTAAAGAAGTCAACAGTGGCCTAAAAGTCGTTTCCTTTGCCAGAGAAAATTGCGCCAAATGTGTAATCTTAGCTCGTTAATTTGGATTGAAACTAATTAAAAGTGGCACCTCCTTTGGGCTGGCCACTCTCCCCCCCCCCTCTCCTTATTCTTTGCCAAACGGCGAAGGTGGTTGGTAGCCCATTTGAAGTTGTTCTTCTTTTCTAATAGTGGTAGCAGAGCAGTCTTTTAACTGGTAGCAGAGGAGTTAAAATTCACCATTTTGAATGAAAAGAGGTGAGAAAAATCTTGCAAAGTAGGTGATTTTTAATCCGCTTACTCTTGCAAGCCGTTTAGATTGCCTTTCGCTGTGTTCTACTTGTTTCTTTGCAAAATGTTAAATTGAAGAGCACCAAATTAATTCAATGAAAATAAATTAGTAGATTTTCAAAAACAACTTAGCACGATCTCATTAGTTGGATTTTTTTTTTGGTTGAGATTTTTTTTCTGAATTGTTTTTTTTTTGTGTCTTGTCTTTCAACTCGTTGAGAAATGCTTAATAGGACGTTATATGAAGATGCAATAATTAAAATTTCATTTTATTTTGCTCATTTTTTTTTTTTTTGGTCCGTTGAGTATTTTATTTTTTTGTTGAAATTTTTGTTTCTTTAGTTTTCATTATAATTATTATTCAATGACAGAAAGATGTTCTGCGTCGTTGCAATGAATACATATATGTTCAGTTTTAAGTAGGTTGATTTAAGCAATTTTGTTTGTTTGTTTTTTAAAAAAACTTTTTCTTGTGTATGTTTCTATGCCATTGGAAAATGGAATTGGTACCTGCAATGAAATTGTTTCGCTTTAAACGAATTTTGTTTGTTTTTCAATGGGAAATCCACAATTTCCATGTTTTTTTAATCAATTTTGGCGTCACTTGGGAAATGTTGTTGATCTTTTATTTTTTAAAAAATTTCGAAAATTAGTTTTGCATTGAAAAACAAATGACAGATGATTGGTGGTTCTTCTTTTTATATTTAACTATTTTTTTTTTGGTTTGTTTATTTTCGCACTGCGTAAATTGGAAATGGTTCATCATAAAAGAAGAAATTTTGAAGTTGTTCATCTTCGTTTCTGGTAGCAGAGCACTCTTTTTAACTGGTAGCAGAGAAGTTAAAATTCAACCATTTTGAAAGAAATGTTGAAATTAAAAATGTGACCGGAATTTTTCGATTGCAAAAATCTTCCAGTTTCGTATTTACCAAACAACGTTTTGGCTTCACATTCGAAAATTTAAAAATCAAATAAAAATAAAAAAAGTAAAGAAAAAAGTAAAATTTCTTTAAAGTTTCGTTTTTCTTTTGATAGAGATGATTCCATGGAAGTGTATTTCGAGGTCGTTCATTTGTTGTTTTGGCATTGTGTGTATTACCTTATTTTTAAACTGAGGGATCACTTTCATTTCCAAGGACTTGGAGATTTTCAATTTCTAACAATTTTATTTTTTATTTTTATGAGATGAAGTTAAAAAGAGGTGATTTTTTTGTTGTTTCTCTTCCGTTGCAAGTGTGCCCTTGAAAATCCTTTGGTTTAGTACTTTGTTTTTGTCGTCATCATCACCATCATCATCATGTAGAGGCTTGCTGTAGAGTTGTGAGGGGGGGGGGGTGGCTTGGTTGAGTTCGGAGCACTGCTTTCGAAAGACGATTTCTTCTTCTTCTTCCCCCCTCCTCCCCTTTTCTTAAAAGTGATCGTGTTTACTGGACCTGCGGGATTGCGTAAGGTTTTTGTGCAATCGTCAGCACACCATTTCAGGCATCCCTCGCGAATTTTTGCCGATTAAAAGCCAGCACGTGCTATCGAGGCCTGAATGGGTGGGTGGGTGTGTGTGTGTAGGGGGGGAAAAGATTGAGTCGAAGGGAAAAGCGATCGACACCAATTCCCCCTTTTCTGGGGGGCGACCACCGAGTGCAGCTCGGAGCAGCGATAACGGTACCGTCACCAATTCGCGTTTCCGTCACCTTCCCCGAGGAGAATTCCTAGACGTGATGTCATTGTGAATGGTTCCCAGATCCTCTGACTACTACTACTCTACTATACTGTTAGGGCTGGCATCTCAACGCGCGCTGCTGTTGCAATGGATGCTGAAAGATTGCTCTGGAACATGTTGGGGAATGCAGTTGACAGGCAATACGAGCGTTTTATACTGTTCCCTCGGCAATCGTCGCTGTTTGCATGATGTAATGATGCAGAAAAGTTTGAGTTTTTATTTTTATTTTTATCGTGTCAGGCGCGCGTTGAGTTGCTAAGTGGTTTTGGGAGTCTGTGTATATGTTTATACTGTGCAGTATATAAGTTTTTAGAACTACTGCGTTATTGCGTCAGGTACATCTGTTTGTTACATCGTGGACTCTGGAAGTCTTCTTTGGAAGGGGGGAGGGTGTTCAACGTCGAGAGAACTTATGTAAACATTGGTGTGTGTTTTCTCTGATAATGATTTTTTTTCCCTCGGGTAAGGTTCAGGTGTTTGGTTTTGATTTTTTCGTTATTTGTTCGTGATTATACAGGGTATTTTTTAATTTATTTTGATTTAATTTATTTATTGTAAAACGATTCAGCGGGTTAAAGATAAAACGAAAGGAGAAAAACAAGAGACACAAAAATGACACAAAATTAATTAATGTACAACACAGCATTAAAATTAACATCAATAATAACCAAAAGGTAAATTATAATATACAGTTCATAGTTTATGTGAACTCGGTGTATGTGATTGAAAAAGATAAATAAACAATATACAATTAAAAATTAAAAATACCACTCTTAACCACCGCTCTTACCACTCTCAATAACCTATCTAAATTTCAATAGATTCTCAGATAATTAGCATTTCATCTTGGAACCAACTTTCTACCCCTATTCGAAAAATTCTTTTCAAATGTGTAAACTTGAAATGTATTGAGCTCTGTTTACATTTTTAAAAAGCTGCGTATGAATATGTGTTACATTGTCTCACTTAATTTCTATATTAAATTTATCCCAATGAGATTTTAAAAAATAATGTTACCGGCAATGTATCCAGGCATTTTATAGATCAAAATGCCATAATATTAAAATAATTTTTTTTTTTCAAAAAAATAAAATAAAATAAAATGCCATAATAATCCATGCATTCAGTACAATTCTTAGTCATTTTATAGAATCTCAATTAAGCGATGTATAAAATGTCAACGTTTACACACATTGCCTAGGCATTTTCTAGAATGCCTATAGTTTTCAATGTAACAATGCGATTTCCGGTTTGTAACAATGCGAAGGCAATGCAAATATTATCATTGTAAAGTGGTATAATAGCAGGTGCTATGATAGATGCTATAATAGCACCTATGAAGGTGCTATTATATCTGAAACTCAAAATTGTTATTGTAATAGCTTTGGAACCATACTTGTGACTCACTGTACCTACATGTACACGTGAATACGCAAGTCAGTTGATACACAATCAAATTTTTATATCGATGTTCGAAACATTCATTATGCGTATATCATTTGATGGTGTTCTACACACATTATGAAATCCGAAACGTGAAAATCATAAATTATGCCATATATACCGATTTATTCAATATGGACTTTGGTAACACTGTTTTAGAGAGCGACAGTGTTACATTAAACAGTGGATTATTATTAATGGATTTTTATTTGGAATAGTCTGTCGTTTCTAGCTCGTTGTTAGTTTACTTTTGCAGTTTTCCATTTTTGAAATTTCACAGCGAAACTGTATATTGCGAGCGAAGTGAATCGTGTAAGTGTTTTTTTTGTTCAAATGTATAATCGTTTGTGGAAAATGAATGTTAGGCTTCCCCCCCCCCCTTGTCTCGTTATTTGTGCAATCGGAGACCAATCAGCAACGTTTGAGAATGGATTGGAAGTTTACGTTTTGTTCTCACTATTTTTAAATACCAAGATTAATGCAGTTTCTCTGTTCACGGTTAACCCTGGGATCAACAACATATATCCAAACCCTCAAAACCACAGTAAAATTTCTCTGAAAACCACACCAACTCGCGATTATTTTTGGAGGCGTCGATCGATTGAAGCATCACCACCACTCAAAATATCGATGGTTCTCCAAAACGCAGTTATCTTTGACCTAACCATCTGGAAAGTGCTAAACTTAACCTAATAGGATAAAAAAAATGTGATGGTTAGATCGTTGTCTGTAAAAAGAGATTTGTGATTTTTTGTCGACGATGTCTTTATTGCTACGAGTCATGTCGATGTTTCGACTATTGTGAAGTTTCCATAGTTTTCAATCTCCATTTAAAATCCTCCGTTTGTGTCGCTCAAAAGTTTGGTTTGATTCTAAACAACTTTTTCTTTTATTTCTTTTTTGGTGTTTTTCGTTGAATTTGTTTAATTAAAAGAAAATAAACTTTTCATCGAAGATGCCTCTTGCAATGCTTTAAATTGTCGGGTTGGTTTGAAATTAATTTTGCTTCTTGATTTTGCGTTAATGGAAAACATCTTTCTTCGTTTTGCGATGTTTCATCGCGTGCATTACGGATTTTGTAAACAAAGTGATGTATAGGTGGAATAGTAATGAGTTGGCAATTTTTTTCCCTCTTTATAATTTAATTTTATACGTTTTGGAAGTGAGAAAGAAAAAGACGACAAAATTTGTTGGTAAATAAAAATGGAACGAAACAAGAGATCTATTGTATAAGAAGTAAACAAAACTGAAAGGAAGATGATCTTTTTTTTTTTCGTTTTTCAATCTTACTTCCGTTTCCTTGGAGAATTAAATTCGGTCAGAGGTTATTGATCAACAGACATTTTTTTCTTTGGAAAATTCTTTTGAGTTGATAAAATAATTGAATCTACATGGTTTTGTACCTTGTCTGTTCTAAGCTTCGTGAAAATTGGTCCATCCTATTTTTCGTCTGGTGTGCACAGACAAACTTGGAGAAAACATGTACATACATGATGCAAAAAAACACTCTATTTTTGATTTCTGCTTGTTTCGATTTATGCGAATTAAAATTTATGCAATTTTTGAATAATACGCTACCGGTATTTAATTTTATGCTTGTTTTGAATGATACGTTACTGGCATTCAATTTATGCATATTTTGGAGCATTTTATTTTTGATATCTGCACGTTTCGACTTATGCGAATTTTTGATATATGTGAATTTTGATTTATGAGTATTTAAATTGTTAAGTAATTCGATATTTGATTTATGCGAGTTTTGAGTAATTTTAATTTTTGCAATTTTTGATATATCTCTATATTTATTTATATGTGAGTTTTTTTTTTCACATTGGACTTATGCGGTTTTTATTTATGCGAAGACATGCGGTTCTCGTTTTATGCGTTTTTTGGTACATTGAACTATAATATACAGTATATTATCATAAACGACTGTAGATGACAGTATACGTTCAATTACCAGATCACTCACAAACTCACTCACTCACAAGTGAATCTACTATAAAGAGTATAAAAAATTATTAACAAAACTAAACACTTTATAAAATTAGTCTATAAAATGCCAAGAAAATATTAGGCAATGTATAAAGCATTAGGACAGTTACGTTAAGCAAGAGTTTAGATTGGGTTTAAAGTTAAGCCTAAATTCAGGCTTAATTTGTATTTAGAGAAAATGTTACTTTAAAAATGTTGAACTAACTTTAACTAACCTAAACAGTTGTATACAAGACGTTAGTTCATACTTTGCCAATTTTATACATCGCCGGTAACATATGTGTTACAGAGATGGCTAATCATAATTAGTAAGCTGTTCCAATTTGAGAGGTGTAACTGGTATTAATCATCGATAGTATTGATTGTACGGGGTGGTGTACTTTTTGGTGATTTTCGTGGTATTCGCAGTGGGAGTAGAAAAAAATGTCCCACCAAATAACCCATCCAAATTAAGAATTTATCTTATAATTAGTATTTTAAACGTATAGGGAATAGTCAGCAATAGGTAACCTTTCATTTTCGTACTCTTTGATCATTATTAATTTAAGTGTTGAACATTTTTATTTGCTTCCCACGGGAAATCAAAAGGAATTAGTTTGAAAATTGATTCAGTCTAGAATCCGGTTGGAAAATGTTGTGGGTGCAGACGGTTTGGGGGTTTGGAGTTTAAAAATAATATTGGAAAGTAAAGACTACAAAGAAATAAGAAGAAAATCTGTTAAGAAACGCCATTTCCGTTTCTCTGGTGCACACGGAAATGGGAACGTTAATACTTTGACATCATCTGCGAAAGTTCGGTTGGCTTGTTACACGGTGGTGTAGAGACGAATGATAAAAAATTTGAAACAGATAAGCCACCCACCTTTTCTGGAAATTGCAATCGATTGCAATCAAGTTAAACGGCTCAAATGGAAAACTGTTTTTTTGTTGTTGCTGTTGTCGTCGTTTCTTTTTCCTTCGATCTTTGTAGCGATGATAGCTGGTTGTAAACGATGAAAGTTAGTTCGGAAAGTTAGAAATACTATACGGGATGATTCAGAATAACTATTCTTAACTATGAGAGGTGTTAGAGGACACGTAATGAAACGACATTTAATGATAAACTGGATCGTGTTAAACTATAGAGTATGAACTAACTCATTTTTCACAGTTTTTGAGTTAATGCATGAAATGAGACCACCAAAGTCATGATCTAGGCATAGACTAAGAATTATATAGCTGGACCAATTTAAAAAGAGTTACAGGGCATTATGAATCAAATAGAATAGCATACAACTCTATGGACAAACCACACGAAAAATCGTTGTTTTCTCCAAAAAAAATAAATTTAAACTTAATTCGGTATGCTTTAAGACGACCCAACTGTAGTCCGGAAATACTTTCGTAAAATACAACGAAATTACGGAAATGCAAACGCTATAAACTGTCAATGTGGAATGTAACGGTTTATTTACAAGCGGGTATAATGACTATTACTATCGGACCAATGTATCACTGATATGCTATAAAAATTCCGTAATTATGTAATAGATCGTTATGTACGTATTTCCGGACTATAGCATATGCACAGTATTAGATTATTAGAAGATGGTTGATTACATGCCTTCTATCACCTATGAAAGTTAGAAATAGTTATTCTGAATCACTCTGTAGATTGTGCATTTTTTTCGTTTGCAAACACTCAGATCAAGATTTATGCTATTTTTGTGTTTTATAGAACTCAATACGTTATTCATTAATTCGACCTTTATAATTGAAGGGCTCGGAGCAGTAACAGGTCAGCTTCACTTTTTGTCGAAAAGCATTTTTTTTTCATTGAATATAATTGATTCGAAATTCTGCGTCGTTTGGTGCAATAAACACCAATCTGATGTTCAGATACCGAAATATCATCATAGATGACGCTTAAGTCACAGTTGGGTGCATAAGCCAAGTTAACTCCACGGCTGTTCGGCAGCTCTCTGTTATTTGTTGTGTACTGATTTTAGAACACAGATACATTTCACATTTTCTGTACGGTGAAAATAAATATATTAGCAATATCGGTAAAGTATTTTCGGACAAAAATTTTTCAGCTAAGTGATCTGTACACATTTAAACGATTGAAACATAAATATTGAAACATTTTGCATATTTTACTGACCAAAATAGCTTTTGTCGATTCTGTAAAATTTTAAAAAGTGCAGTTGACCGGTTACTGCCCTGAGCCCTTCAATTACTAAGACTTATTTCAAAGAAATGCTAATTTTAAAGATTTTCCTGAAAAAAGCTTAGCTTCCGTACGACTATAACTTACACTAGATGCTTATATTGTGTACATCACTTTTCATATCTATCAAGGGGCGAGTTACGAGCTCCTGCTTTCAACTCATAAAGTTTGGGTTAAACGAGTTTTATGTCTATACAAAATGCATCTAAATAAGGGTGTTTTTTTTTTCTCTCATAGTTGGGAAATAAATTTTGCGACAAATTGCCATAGGGAGTTTTATTTTTGTTTACTCTCCTCTTTAATCAACTAACTCTTCATAAGCCGAAATTAGAGGTGACGAAACAAGGACAACCTTTATTTGTCGACCTTTGTTTGTGGGCTATTGTTCATTCCAATTTGACATCTACCATTGGATGAAAGCGGAAAACTCCGAGTTTGACAAACATGTAAGGGGCGGACGAAAACTTTGATCACGTGATCCATAGCCGTATCTGGCCAATTGGTCCATTTACACGCAACTTGAAAATTGAGGGTTTTGAAGCATCTTCTCAGAGCTGGATTTTTTTATGTTTTTATTCAGTGCGATTTTTTTTTGTATGTGCCGACACACACACAAGACACGCACATCCACTCAACTTTTAATCTTATTTCTTTTTTTTTTATACTTATTGATGAAGAATACCCACTTAAAGTTGCCCTTACATAGGTTGCAGTAATGATTTTTGTACGCTTCATATTGGCTTCACTTGTGAGTGAGCTGGGAAATTGAACGTATACTGCCATCTACAAGCGTTCATGAGAATATACTGTTTAATATATGCGCCAAAAATCGAATCGAGAATTGCAGAAATCGAAAATGAAATTACTCAACATAAATCGAATGTCTAATTACTCAAAGATTGCATAAATCTAAATTCGCGTAAATTGCAGAATAAAATTATTTTTAGCTACTCAAATATCGCGTACATGGAAATTCGCCTAAATCACATGTACCAGAAATCACATAAAACGAAAACCGCATAAGTCAAGCAAAAATCGCTTAGATCGAATCGAAAATTGCAGAAATCGAAACTAAAGTTAACAAGTTTGATTAAACATGCTTTTTAAGAATATGCTTCATACATAGTTTTGCTTAATGCGAATTTAGATTTACGCGATTTTTTGAGTAACTTAATATTTGATTTATGCGAGTGTTGAGAAATTCCATTTTCAATTTCTGCAATTTTCGATTCGGTCTGTACGATTTTTGTTTTCGATTTATTCAGTTTTCACTTTATGCGATTTTGATCCATTGGACTATACAGTATATTATCATAAAAGTTTGTAGATGCCAGTAAATGATCAATTCCCAGTTTATTCATTCACTCATACACTCACAAAGTCACGAGTGAAGCTAATATAAAGCGCATAAAAAGCATGTTTAACGTACTTGTTCATGTATGTGGACACTGGTTTGAGAAAAGTTATTGAATGTAGTATGTAGTAGTTTTGTGAACCTGTCGATATGCTCTTGAACGAAAGATTGTGTTTAAAACTCATCAAAAGTTGATTTGTAGCGAAAATGAACCGTTTAGTGTCGTTTTGAGGGTTTGTACCTAGTGAGTGATTTTCCCCGTTTCAAATAAAGGATGTGGTTAACATTTCAATTGCATTGACAGTTGAAATGTTTTGCGTGTGCGTGCACGAATTAATGACAATCGTTCGCAAATTTGTGCAGACGCGTGTTGAAATGTATTGGCAGGTCGCGGTTTCTCCATCATTGTTAATTCCATGTCTGGTTTTGACAACACACTTTATAATCGTGCCTTACATCACTTCACCTTTCACATTGATGAACCTAGAGTCGATCGAGTTTATTGTCTGTTGTCATCCATTTCAGATTTTGGAATAAAAAAATAAATTGTTTTTTTCAAAAAAAAAACAGAAGACATCTTTTTGAATTGGCTTTATTAACACGACGATGGTTCCGTGAAATCGTAAAGGATGATTTTTTGGAAGGAGAAAGCAATGAACACTTTGCTTTTATTGCTTTTAAATAAGATGCGAAAAGAGATGCATATAATAATCAGTAGGGGCAATCCTGAACTTGCTCATTAAGACTTGTTTAGAGTTGTAAAAAGAAAAACGCACTAATGTACTCGTAAAAGTGAATTTGCATTTAATCGTCGAGTCTGCATTTCTTTAAGGTTTTCATAATTTTTTTTTAAAGACTCGAAAGGTAGCAGTTGAAAGATAGTAAGGGTGAAAAAGAAGAAAAAAAAATTGAGTTCGAGTTTCTCAATTGTAATTGTCCGGTTTAATCATAAAACTTGGCTCCAACAGCGAAATATGGACATTAAAACTTTATGAGCAAATCGATAGACCTCATGGCTTTGATAATAATCCCCATCGAGACGGAGCAGCAAAACACTTGCCACTTTTTACATTTAATAGCTCGCGAGGCTAATGCTTTTTCATTAAAGGTTTTCGAGCTGACTTTTATCTCGGTCGAGTTTGCGAGAGAGAGAGAGTGAGTGAGTTATTTCGTGGGTTTCGCTGCGCGATGAAAAGTATATGTTACGTACTAACTGGTATTCATATGCATGTTTCCGAAACTTCGAATATGACGCGTTTCCTGAAAAAAAGTTGGAAGCTGAATATGTGTTTGCATTGAGTTACTGCTCATTAATTCCTTCCTGCACACATGTTTATAGGTAGCTGGTGGATTAGGGGGAAAACTAGCTAGACAGGGAAAAGAGGCGACGTGGCTATTAAATGACACTGATCGTTCTAACGTTCCGCGTGTAAAGCCACGCCAGTTGAACATTTTAAAGAAGAGCTAATAACTGTACGTTTGGCAGGGAGTATGCTAATGCGTTTGCCGAACGCCGTTTACGTTTGCGGATTCATTAGCCACGAGCGATCTTCGCAGTCACCTCATGAAGTTGCTCGTTATTAAAATCGGATTTAACTAGCGAAGTTTATTTATATATATACGTATGTATGTAGGAGACGCGTTTTGCTTTAAAATCATTGCTTTTGAACTAATTTTTCATTTGTTAAAGAAGTTTATCGTACCATCGTAGTAACTAGAAGTAAACCCAGTGGTTGGTATGGTAACCACGGAGAGTGTAGAGGTAAATCTTTAATGTTTTGCGTACAATTTTAGTTCATCTAGTTAGTTACTGCTTATGTTTGTGTTAGTATGGTTAACACATTTTTTTTCAGTTGTTGTTGAGGAACTTTAAATTTGTTTTTTCCCAAATTTGTATTTAAATTAACCATGCAAACAACTGAATTCACTTTTGCTGCATAGCAAAATTGAAATGCAGTGTAGCTGCTGCAGCTGTACGGTGTAATATCGGATTTCTTTTTCAGTTGAATTGTGGGAAATAAATGCAACGACAGTGGATTCTGACTATATGGGCTATTGCCTACAGCTTTCTAAATATTACTCGATATCTACGACACATTGTTTAAAATTTAACAATACGATTTTCTTGAAAATTATTTTTCAAGAAAAAAATCACTCATAGCTACCAATGTAACAATACGAATTTCTTGAAATTTTTATTTCAAGGTCAATGTAAATGACGGTGCCCTAAGCGGAACCTATGAAGGTGCTATTAGAGCATATCCAAAACTCAACATTTTCAGTATAGATAGCGTAGCTTTTCGAGTATTATCATGAACCGTACTTAAAACTCACTCTGTGTTACAGAATGGTTCATTTTTCGTGACACACTCATATTAAAGCAGAGAAACAAATGTGTCAGACAAACATTGATTGCTTATGAAGGAACTTCCCAGTATTGATATTTTTATTTTTATTTACACTGGAATCACTTGTCACGGAAATCGCATTGTTGCATCGAAAACTGTGAGCCATACATAGTTACCAAGTCATATTTAGAAAGTTTTAGCCAAGGGTTTATTTAGTCAGAATTCACTGTTTTATTTTATTTTATTTTTATTCTATTTTCCCATAAAACAATTTTTACAAATCGTAATTATTATTATTATTATTTTATTTCAGACCTCGGGTCCATATTTGACAAAACACAAGACACAAAACACAAAATACAAATTACTAAACTTACAAGACTTACAAGACTAAACTTACAAGTTATATCATAAGATACATGTTAATTAAAAACCTTATTCTAAAATTATGCATTTTCGTTTCATAATACTCACTGAATGTTTGAATCGCAAGGAATATCAGCTTAAAAGCATCAGAAACAAAAAGTTATGAATTTTAAATTTCCCTCAAAAAAATCGATTTGGCCATTTTATGACGTCGCCAGTGTAAAGATGACGTCATTTCATCGTTTATTCTTCTTCTCTGCATTGCTCGAAAACAAGTGGTGTGATGAATCGATTGTGTAATATTCTTCTTTTAATGTTAACATCAGTTTATACGATTAAAATATTTTTTTCAAATATACGTACAGTATGATATATTCCATAAAATACGTAACCAACCATTTACGCGTGTAATTAAACCTATGCTACAATATCTAACCAGTGAACTTTACAAAAAAAAATGTTATTTATTTTTGAGCAATTTTCTTCGTTATTATGTTTGTTTTTTATTTTTTATCATTAGATTAAAAAAATAAGAAGCATGATAGCTGATTTTCCTCGAAGAGCCATTAGCTGACAACGAATACGTCTCAATTTACTCGGTCTCAATTCGGCAGAAGAAGACTATTTTTTAATCCGATAAGATTGTAGTGTTGGATTGTGCCCAGACTAACACCGCAGCATTCCAAGCTGAAGCAAATTGTTATTCCGGACGACGAGTTAAACTGTTTGGATTCAGCACCAGCTCACCCCCTCCTTATGTGATGGTGGCAATTATACCTAATTTGCTTTTGAAGTGCAGTGCTGTTTTCACCATAACGACATGATTTCAGTGATCATCTTAAATTAAGTGAGGTAGTTGAGGCTTAATGCAACGACTATTACACTGTCTGCGCATCTCTCCCACTATTAAAAGTAGCGATGAAGTGGTTCGAAGAAAAGTTGGCATCCACTGCACTACCGACATAATCACGTGCACCGAGCGGTTTAATGCTGCCGTTTTGCAACTAAATGGAACTTACCAAAATGTGTGTGTGTTGAAATTTTTATGCGACAAGAGTTAGCAAAAAAAAGAACTAGTCGATAGTTTAATGAAGTTAGTAAGTCAGGTGACAAAAGAAGCTAATATGGGCATTCAAAAAGTTTTAAGTCGATAATTTGACTACGTTCACCAAAACCATATCTACTTAATAAAACGCTAAAGTCAGTCTGTGTGTCCGTCGATTTATGTTTCCACAACAACACAAGCCTAAATACTAGACTGCTTAATTTTAGTTCCACTCAAAAGTATAAACTTATTAGCCTCCTACTTTCTTCCCATCAGCTTCTTCGCTACTCTTTCAACACATTTACTAAATGAAATCAAATACCTTTTCATATCCTAAATCTCACTTTTTTTGTGACAAACCCTCTTGTATCTAAATTTGTTCTCACTTTAAAGTGCAACTTAAAAAACATATTTTGTACAGATAACCTTTTCAATTTATTTTGTAATTATCTTGTAACGATCCCAATGGGATAAATAAAACGAAAATAAAATAAAATAAAAATTGAGAACAAGTAATAAGAAAAAACTTAGTTTTTAGTACAACCTTTTAACATGGCTTGATACTGTGCTTTTGTTTTCAAACCAAATTTTAAAATTCCAGTATTTGAAACAAACACGTAAAAATATGTTTTTGTTGATTTGTGTTAAGTGTTTATTCCAACGGATTCACAATAATAAATGATTACTCAGATAAACTGTATGTAGTAAACTGTATACGTAATATGTATATTTATTTATAACAATGCCATGCCTGAGTTTAACTCAACAATGCTGAAATTAAAGTATGTGGTTGTTAGAGTCAGCAACACAGTACGAGAAAAACTCCACCTTTACGTAACATTTTCTCGAAATTGACACGACGTTGATCCAATTTCATTTTAATGAAAATAAATGCACCGCGGATTGTGGCTACGTTTCAAATTTCAGTTTTCTGGGATATCGGGAAATTGGTCAGAATAAACCGTAAAAATGTTGAAGTGCACACATATACATACACACGTACACAAACAAACAAACAAACAAGAAACGGTCAAACCAAGTTAAATAAAAGGTTGTAAAAATATACTTTTCGTTTAAATTATAATAAATTAACCATGAGATAAAGAATATTATAGTTTGAAATATACTTGAAATTATAAGAATGTCATTATATTTGGATATTTTAAAAATATAAACTCAGCTTCAAGTACCAGTTTTGTTGTACCAGTCAAACAATTTAAAATTACATCTTCCGTTACGTAAAGTAACGTAATGTAATATGTTACCTAAAGTCAACGTACAGGATCGTACGATTTGAATGTTTCCTGAAATGTGTCACTAAGCATCGTATTATGTTTATTTTCATAAACAACGCTTGTACACATTATATACAGAATGATTCTTTTGCTGGAAACTCCAACATTAGCAGTTAACGTTGCAGGATTTTGTTGCGAATCACCCTGTACAGTATAACAATTCTTGAAATGATACTGTTTAGAACATGAACGTTGTTGCTCTAACACGGGACAAAATTTAAAAAATACACTCATCAAATTCTAAAATAAAAAATTTGAAACAATAAAAAAAGAATATTTCCTTCGTGAAATTGCTTCTCGAAACACGAAGCGAGCAAAAACTAAACCGAAACAAACGTTCAACTTATTTTTCTGATAAAATAGGTTTTTCTGTTCGACAAGGCTAAAGATAGTAGAATAAACAAGTCTTTTATTTTTTTCTATAAAAACTCTTAAGCTTTTATTTTACACACAAAAAACTTGGAAGAAGACCCACTATTCCACAGAGACCGTGTAAGTCGAGGCTGGCTAGCGTCTTACATTTCAAAATGTAAAAATATATAGAAAAAAACTGGGAAAAAAATCTAAAATGATTTTTAGTAGTCTTGTTCGTATTGTACGGATTCTAATTCCTTAGCACAGTTCGTGGATAAGAAACTTGATCAATGCATCTCCACAACAACCGTCTTTCATTGTTAAGAGAGATCAATAATCGCTGTGGGAGAAATTTTCCTAGACCCAAGACAAGGTACGAACAAGAAGAAATTTCTTATACGATCGACGACATGAAAATGAGAACTTGTTTCTCCCCCGTAGAGATAAAATGGGAAATAAAAGAAGTGGAATGAAAAAAAAAAACCAGTGTGATGTGCGTTGGAAATCTAAAACTTAAAGCTTTTTGGTGGTTTTTATACAAACCTTTTGCATTAGTTCACACACTGAACTAAGTTTGTATTATTCTTTTTGTGAAGTCAGAAGAAATTAATTCCTAGAATAAATTATACAAGTACGTTAAAAATGCTTCTTAAGAACACATTTTATGTGGTATAAGAATGGTCATATATTTATACGATATATCAACTCACAAGTGAAACTCCGCTTTCTTTAATTTTAAACTTGTTTCTCCAGCTCATGAGATCACAAATCACTCACAGACCACTCAAACTAATAGTAGACATTCATGAAAACACAGCTCACAACTCAAACTCATATAAAATGTATCCTATGTAACTAGCTTGTTCGGGGTGGCAGCCACCCCTCTCAAGCATCTTTTTTTCTAGGTTTCGCGTGCGACAGAGGAAGGCTACGTCGCAAACACAGTGCTGTAACATGGAACATATGGTAGTGAATAATGATAGCTTTCTTTAAAAAAAAAAATCAAAACAACACATAACATCCTTATTCTACAACATTGGTTGGAAGTTGTAATTTGAACAAGAATAAAGTGTGCAATAAAATCATTCAGCCTGAAACAATGGCTACGTGAAGTTGGGATTTAAATGATAAATGACGTGCGACAATGCAGTTTTACCTAAACTGTAGTTGGGTAAATATTTGAATGGAACCAATGACCGCAGGCGATACGTTACCATTGTTTAACTCAAACAATCGTTATGTGAATTTTGAATCGAAACAATGATCTCTACGTGATCATTGTTTCAATTGAACTTTGAATTTGTTAAACTTGAATTTTTTTGAACGTACTGCTCGACGTATGCAATTATCACGTGAATTTCGAATTCAAATATTAATCACGTGCGACAACAATAATTATCCAATTATTAATGTTCAACCAAACGTTACATGCAAAGAAAAAATGAGCCAGAATAATTCAGTTCAAAATCAGAATTAAAAACTAAACATACACAAGAAGTTTTAGGTTCATAGCGTAATCGCTAAAGATTAAATTTCAATAAATAATTATGACAAATGTTTTAAATCTTAGGTCTTTTAAATTGTCCGGGAAAAAATGTATGTAGTAAATGGCAGAATTACGATGCTTTTTAGTAGATGACATATGGAAACGGAAGGGCTTTGCAGAAGAAATATTTCCTACAGGCTTATGTAAACTAAAAATAAAAGTTCTTTGGTCTTTGTGTGTTTGGGGGCTTTAAGCTGCGGTTCTTTTTCACTCTATTTAAAAAGATAAACGTCTTAAATCTAAATACGTTTAATCTCCAGTATCGATTCAAAGACATAAGTCGACCTTTTCATCTTCATACGTTTACGTTGCTTTTTTGTTTGGTGTTTTTCTTTTTTTTCGGTTAACACTATGTTATTTCCCATACGAGTTCAGCACCTCCAATAGATGAAACGAAGAGAATCGAATGAAAAGGGTAAAAACAGGGATAAAATAGACGACGGGAAAAAAACACACAGTGGTGAAAACGTAGTTGCCACCCAATTCGGTTTTAAGTTTTGTCAGGTTTGGTGAACCTATTGACCCGAGTCGTTGGCAAGGATCACGTCGTGGCAACTTTTCTCAGCCCCCCACGACATAGAGCCAAGGGATGAAGAAAGGATTACGTCGCCTGGCAACCGTAGAAATGGTCACAGGCTCCCTTTACTATTTGCTTCTAACGTTGATCAACACCCAACATGGCAAAACCGTGTCGTACAACTCTTACAACGCGTCAATAACATTGGACCTCGATTCGAAACAAAGCCATCCAGGAAATTTGTGAAAAAAGCTGCCTTGTTTTTTCTCGAGACGGGTATATAAAAAATGATGACTCAGCTTTCTTCTCTCTCATTCCTTTACTGTGATCCTACTTCAACGCAAAGAATGTCAAAGTGCTAATCGGTTTTCAAACTTTGTCGTGTAACGTTAAAGTACACGGACGATAATAGCAATGTTTAAAGTGCACTATACGGAAATCAAACACTACACCAAAATACATAGTACTAATTCAACGTCCTGATTTATAATAATGCAATTTATGATATGAATATAGATATAATACGGATATTATAACATTACATCAAAACGATGTTAAGTTGAAAAAAAAAATTTTAATCGATTTTTGTAAACACATAACCAATGGAGAAAACAAAAACAACTTGGTAAAAATATAAACATGAAAAAAAATATCAAATCATGTTTTTTTTTCTAAACTTCAGCATAAACAGCTTTTGAAAAAAAAAATTATAATGGGCGCCATGTTTTATTCAGTCCAAAGAAGGTTTTGAAAACGAACAAAAGAAAAGGAACCAATTGGCTTGTAATGCATTTTAAAGTGATTTTTTCGCCTGCAATCACGTCAATCACAACAAAGTTAACGCCCATTTTACCCTTTGAATCTTCTTTACATTTTACCCCAAACAATATTATTTAAAAAAAAAAACAACTTTAACCCAATCTAAAGAATATCAGTCAAAAGGTATAATTTGTAACGGGTTAAAAAAAAATTGATGTTTGCACAAGAAAATCGAACTGTCGTTGTATTCCTTTTAAATTCTAATCGTATGTTGTGCCACAACCCTTTAGGTAGCTGTTTTTTATTCTCAGAGTTGGTAAGTTTATTTAAAGTCAGAGTCGGTACTGAGGAGAAATCCTAAAGCTCTCTCTACGATTTCTTACCCACACACACAGAACATACCCTCATCTATTTTCTTTTTTTACCCTCCCGAGTTTAGGATTCTTTCCCTTCTACGTCCCATGTTTTATGTATAAGTCATTGTGAAGTTTTTCATGGCGTACTACACCCTTATTTTAGGTCAGGCGATCTTTATCTCGACCAAAGCCTTTCCTTCTTTTGTAGCGAATCTAATACTCCTATCTGTAAGATACATTCAAAATGGTGTTTGCAACCAAAATAATAAACTAATTTCTTGATTTTTTTATCTTGAATTCACACTTTTTATAGCGAAGAAAAAAATATAGTACACCTCGAAATTTTAAAGTAAACTATGTACGGTAGGCCTAGTATTGTTAAAAAAACAGCTTTAAAATTGAAGAACCAACACAATATATAATTGAATAATCAATAATATACCACAAAATTGTTGTTTATTTTATTTTTTATTTTCACATATACGATCCAATAGGATCGAATCGGCAACTACACTAAATTCAAATTTATGAGTCAACCGATAAACAGTTAACGAAGTTTATGTACAACTTGACATTAACGATTCCAGCTCCAGGTTATATCTTTGAAAAGGTCTTCTTTATCAAAACGACAAAAACGGTGTGGTTACTATTCGGAAATATTTCATTTTGTTATAAATAAAATATACCTTGACAAGCCAAAAAAATTTAGAATCAAAATATTAAATACAACGTTCTATTAAGGATGCCATCAATAATAATAATAATAATAATAATAAAAAATCCAATAATGTTTAATATTATTGTGCAGTACTACTATCTGAAATATAATGTATACATACAAACAAAATACTATTTTAACCAAAAATAAACTTATTTTGTTAGTACGGTACGTTTAACAGTTGACAGGCTTGGTGCAATAACCGGTCAGCTACAATTTTTGCCGAAAGGTGATGTCACTTTTTTGAGCCAATTATTTTTAAATTGTGTTTATTGTTTACCTACCTCTGTTATTATACGTTTTATCTGTGTTATTTGCGTGTAATATGAAAAACAGAACTGTTTGAAAATACCTTTCTTAATTTATTTTATTTAAATTAAATTCAACCGATTAATGCATCGAACCCTTCAATTTTAGCTTAAATTGTAGTTTTGGTATTAAACAAACAAGGTTATAATTCATATTTCAACGTTTTAAAGTAAACTTAACGTATTGCATTCTATATTGTGATGTTTTTGTTTATTCTATTACTGATAAAAAAATTAAATTATTTTCTTATTTAGTTGAGTTTTTATACTATAAATATGCAAAATACTCATGATTCGAACTTATATAAAAATTGTGACTCACCCTGTATAATACAACTACACCACCACCAATGATACAATCAGTTTTATATCAAAAAATTATACGATAAAAAAAATTGTTTTGTTGTATTTAAATACAACCCCTCATATCGACTTGTTTATTAATTTGGCCAACATTTGTAAGTCAACATGCGGTATTGTCGATAAACAAAAAACAGTTGATTGACATTATTAAAAAAAGAGTATAGAAAAATAATAAACCGTTAATTTTCGTTGTCAAACTAATTGTTCGTTTTATTTATCGCGATGAAAGTCTATACAGTGTGGCCTTCATTTTTCTTTTGCAAATCGGATTGCCTTCAACGGCAGGAAGTCGAACTGATGAGCATTTAACGCCACCACTGGTGGATGGCGTGCAAAATGGTTTTTTATGGTTTAAATAAAAAATGGGGGATACGTCGTTTCTTTGATCCTCAACCGGAAGGAAACCAAATAGAGCAATTACCTGGCAAATCAGACGCCAAACACAAAAGAATATCGCCAATGAAGCCGTGTTTCCTGTTCCTTAGAATGAAAAATGCTACCGAGGCGAGATTTGAGGAAAATCATAATAATAATAATACGAAGAGAGAGGGGAGTGGAAACAAAAAGTGGTGAAATGAATCGTAGACATCAACAAACGTGTTTACCTACGTTGCAATTAGTGTAATGATACAGAACTTATAAACAAAACTCAGTGAAGGAGTGATGCTGGAATTTACTTTTTAATCATCAACATCTAAAATTCCGATATTCGATAAATAAAAAATGTTTATAATTAATTTACTTGCAACTTTTAATTAGCAAATAGTTTATTAAATTTCATTTTTTAAAAAATTTATGTACCTATATAGTTTTCCAGCTCTGTCTGTGTGTATGTTTGTAACGCTACGATATGTTGGTAGGCAACATGAGTTAAAACAATAAACTGCGTGATGAAAAAACTAGTTTCCCAGCAACTTGTCATAGCAAACGTTTCCAATAATTTCGTTATATTTAATTTTAAAAATATATACTGTATAAAGGAATAATAAACTTTTCATTTGAGACTTTCTCGCGTGTCTACTTTATCTTTTCGATCAATCCCATGTTGCAAATAAACAATTAATGATAAGAAAATGTAAAAAAGAAGATTCACAAATCGGTGTAGATTTTTGTTTTTTTTTAATATGATTGCACAGTATTTATCACTCAATTATTAACGATTTTTTAAAAACTTGAAATGCCATCAATATTGGTTAACAAATTCATAGTGCAAAGTTTCATGATCTAGTACATGAACGATTCATTAGGTACTTTCGAATTCTCTTTATAAAAGAAAAATTGCATTACGGTACATTTATGTAATGCAAGCTTTGAAATTTAAATCGCGGTGATAGACAACTGCTCTTTCCCTCAAAAAAGTTTATTTTGTCAATAGTTTTGAACGTAATTAAGTTTGATAAAGGTAACCGTATGTTTTAATGCGATTTTCGATTTTGAGTCAACGCATTACATATGTGAAAATTTCGAGTCAGCAACTTTTTTTAGGTTACAAACGACAGGGCTTTAACAACACAAACACACTTCAGCAAAAACGAAAACAATAGGGTTCGTACAAAATGTAGGTAACCCTAAAAGTAAAAATCAAATACCAAAGTTAAAGCAGCTTATCGAGTGCATGAAAAAACAAATTCCATTTCATCACTTGACGCAGTATAATATAGAATGTTCCTTTTTTTTTGTATCATCATCATCATCGGTAGTGGCTACTATTATTTTCACCTCGCAGCAGCGAGAGCCTATAAATTTGGCTGAGTGTGTATATAAAAAATCCAAAAAAGGAAAAATTGGCATCGCCATCCTCTCCACAGTTTGCTCCACGTCGACGTTTAATCATCCCCCAAGGTCCCAGGCCTTCTTTTGCTTTCACTCATCCCTCCGAGGTCTCATAAAATATGGATGAGAGAGAGAGAGAGAGTGAGTGAGTCTGCGTCTCTCTCGACTCGAGACATTCTCCGGATTCTGCCGCAAAGTGAGAATGTTTATCTTTGGTCTCCGCGTATCCCACCACTAATACGAATCTAACCTCGACTAGCGGAGGTCTGAGAGTTTTGGCAGAGCCCGAACCTTCGCAAATTCAATCTGCACCGCTCGACCATTTTTATATATTGCAGATAACAGCGAGGGAAAGGGGGTGCAAAATAAATTCGCTCGATAGACTTTAACCGGCGATAACACCGGTGCCACGAACGATCGTGGTCCGATAACCGTGATGGAGACTCGGGGGGTCAACCTCTCCTTACTACACCGCCACCACGTGTGTTGTTATAGAGTAGCAGCGCCACCTTGATGGTGGAAAAGAGCGAGTTGTAATGAAATTGTGTTTCCAACCACCCACCCCCGTCTCCTTCGGGTTCCCTGCTGTATAAAGTAATTGAAACTTCTCTTGGAAATAATTGAACATTGCCGCCTCCACCTCGCGCCGGACATCGTCGTCGTCGTCGTCCGCAATCCGATACTAGCCATTCTCGGAAAAGAGAGATATTTATTATTGGAAAATTGGTTAAAATGGACAATAGTGGAAACACCACCACCATCACCACCCACCGACAAACAACGGTCATTTCCTCGTCGACGACGACGACACGATTTCTTGTGTCTTAATTCAGACTTCACTAGTTACGGTTTTGTCAAACCATAAACAAGTGCTGATCGTCACATAGAATAAAAAATACAAAACCGCGCAAATAGTAGGCCTATACTTAATATTAACCACATTCAACTAGTCAAACGTAACAATGAATTAAATTTTGGCAAAAAATATAAGCACTTAAAAATATTTATGTTACTTTAATCGAAACCAAATTCTAGCCTATAAGTTCTTTCCAACTTATGATAAAAATCATGGAATAGAACGAAAAGTAAATAAAAACTAAAGTAAAGTTAAAAGTTTTGTTTTTCCTACCTCCAAGCCATTGGAAAACCAAATTCTGTCCAACTGAATAAGATTCGAAAAACATTTTCTATATACTTTGTATTAAAAGGGTTACTAACCTATATTTTATAAACACTTTTTCCAAAATCCAATAAAATTAGTAAACCAGTACAGTATATTGAAATGTTTTTTAAGCATACTCTTTATTCAGCCTACTATCATATCATATACAGACATACTGTATGTACATAATGCAAAAAATTTCTGTTTCTATTTCTGCATATTTCGATTTATTCGAATTAAAATTTACGCAGTGTCTGAGTAATTTTTTAAATTCAATTTATGTGTGTTAGTAATTCCATTTTCGATGTACCGGTATACGAATTTTGATTAATGCGAAGTTCGAGTTAGGCGAAGTTAAATTTATGCGATCGTTGAGTAATTCGATATTTGATTTATGCGAGTTTTGAGCAATTTCATTTTTGATTTCTGTAATTTTGATTTACTGTATATGCAATTTTTTTTTCACATTAGACTTAATGTGATTAGATGATGCGAAGATTATGCGGTTCTCCTTTTATGCTTTTTTTGGTACATTGGACTATAAAGTGTATTCTCATAAACGACTGTGAATGACAACTCACATCCCAGCTCACTCACTCACAAACTCACAAGTAAAGCTAATATAAAAACGAGAAATGACCAATAACTAACTATACCGACATCGAGTGTGAAATGAAGAGTTTTGCTTTTCCCGCCTCGATGTCATTGGAACACCAACTAGTGGTGTGACGAAAGCTAATAGAGCATGGTGGTGGTGGCTTTTAAGGTTGACCACCTCCTAACCACTGAGTCGTGTTAGCCAAGTCCAAGTTGCGTATTAGTTCTTCTTCTGGTCGGTGGCGCGGACAATTCGACTCGTTGCGTCAATTGTAGTTAAGTCGTCTTTTCTACTCAGCACTCGGCTGATTTAATGAGCGGTTGCAAACCTCAAATCGATCGACCATCTTTATTTCACCCTTCTCTTTTCTATTAAAATTGGCGTCATCAACGGAGAGACCTCTTTCGTTTCGAAACAGGAAACCCTAATTAATTAGTCATTCGATAATTGATAAAAAAAAATTAACGAAAAAAAAAATGGGATCTCGTTTCATTATATGGTTTACTATTAACTTGTCGCTGGAATAAATATCGATAAAAACAACACCACAAATAGGTGTATTTGAGTGACAACTATCCAATATCCGCTAGTTCTATAAAAACTTGTTAGTTTGAGTTGTTGTTTTTTTAATAGTTATTAGGTTCACGCGATATTTTTAAAACACGCGATCTGTAGGTGATGTATACTAAACATTTTTAGTACTTTGCGTTTATCACTAAATCAAGTGCAACTTTTTATAGCAATTTAATACATCGTAAATCAATAAATAGTGGATGAAGCAACACACGAGGTCATAAAAAACAATTGATTTAGTGGTTAAGAAAAAGGTTGTAAATAAGAGTTTTAAAGAACAAAATGTCAACTTAACAACTTATTTCAAGTACATCATTAAGTGTAACAAACATATTAGTTCCATTATGTGTACTATAAAATTCTACACTTTGTTGCAGTTTTACTTCATAACTGTTTTATAAACTGTGACTTTGTGAAATTGTGAGCTGAAAATTGAATGTATATTGACTTCTACAGGTGTTTGATAATAAACTCTATAGTCTAATATACCAAAACTTGCATAAAGTGAGAACCGCGTAAGTCCAATGTAACAAAAATCACACAGATCGAATCAAAAATTTCAGAACCGAAAAACGGAATTTCTCAAAACTCTCATTAGTGGAATATCACGTTACTCAAAAATCACAATTTAAATTGGCATAACTCGAAACTTGCAGAAGTGTAAATAGAATTACTCAAAACTCGCATAAATCGAAAATATCTTTTCGCGCAAAGATCGCATAAATCTAAATTCGCATAACGCGAAACTATATATCAACTGTATTCAAAGCATTTTAATGCATGTACTTGTTTTTAAACTTAACCAGAGTACATTGCACATGACTAAACAAATGTCCATTGCTGGATTGCATCGTGGAATGTCTCCTTTAAAATCCTTTCTTAAGGGATTTTCAAGACAACAGCGTGTGGAAAAAAGTAGAATGTTTCGATCTACATCAACACCTTTAAGAAAAACTCCGTGTTTAATAGTGTGGAAGAAGCACAAGTTGAAAAAAATATGTTGCACGCGTGAGAAGTAATATTTTCTCGTGCTGTGTAAACCGATCGTGTTTGAAATTAATGCTCGCCAACGATTAGCATGACGAAAGGCTTACGGGAGATTACCAACGACTGTTAATGCGACACCGCACTGCATGGATTTCGTTAATTTTGTCATCAGCCAACAATTACCAATTCAACACACAATGAGAAACCCCTTCCACCATCCCCCTGTTTGAATGGTAACAGATTGGACGAAGTATAATTAGTTCAAGAACCGGTGTTGAAATTTGTCAGATTATCGAAAACGAAAGACCCACCACCACCACGAGCAGGATTAAGAGAACAACAGAAACGAATTCGCGTTTGATCGGTAGTAATAATTAGTTCATCGCCTACCAAGCGAAATTTCAACACGTGCTCCGAAAAATGAGGGGGATAAAATCCACAAGCTGGTACAACTCAATTTATGAACCTAATTAACTCGTTCCATTTCATCCTCTCAAACGTTTAGAGAACAAAATAATTTTATATTTCCTTTTCTTTTTTTATTAAATTATAGCGAAACGCTTTATTATCAAGAATTGCATTGTCCCAAACATAAATGTCAATTCAGTGCTGGTATTTTTTTGTTGTTGTTGTTTTGACGTTGTTCGTGTCCAACTTCATTGAAAACATGTCCCAGCTTCCCCAGCGAGATTTCATTTACTCTCAGATACATATTTCAACCCTTCTGCCATCACAACCAACAAAATGGCAACTCTACCGCCAACAATATTGCACCATTTGACATTTTATGATGGTATCTCCGAATTTCATTTCGTTTTGTTTTCTTCTTTTTTTACTCCACTACTACGGTACTACCTTCTGTATAAACTTGTACCTTCAACATTTTTACGATCCCGTGTTTTCAACGCAATTAAAATTTTACTTGTGTTTTTTTTCTCTACAAGACCACACCCAACGTTGAGTTTTCACAATGAAAAATACTGCAAAATAAAAAATAAAAATAAAAAAAACTATCATGTAAATGAGTTTTAACAAACTGATGCTGGCTTTCATGCAAAGCACTAAACTATCATCACCATCATCATCATCATCATCGTCGTCATCATATAACGTGTCAACAAAAAAAAAGACACTAATAGTGAAGTATGGTTAGCAGTGCTTATCATCCATCAACTTGGTAAAGAAAAATCGATAATCTCTAGCGAACATACTCAAATAAATATACGTGAATAATAAAATATAACTCAAATAAGAATATAAAAAGATGTAATGTATTCTATCGTCCAGTGAATTTGTTGATTAGATTTAAATATAAAAAAAGACAACCAAAAAAGTGGAATCGTGACCAGTGTAATCAAGATCTTGGGTTTGCATTTCGAACAACTGGGGAGGTTTATTTTTCCTGGTCGTTCCAGGTTTCAAGGAAGGAAATGAGTAAGCTGGGAAAGAATTAAAAAGTATACCTAGGAGATTGTGTACTGGGATTTTAAGCTACCATTTATCACTGCCAAGAGAAACAGCGGGAAGCTTTTCAACAGCCACTCAATTAGTCCTTCGAAATGGATAAAAAAAACTAGAGCTCGTCCATCGACTGGCGTCTCAAGAATACCTGTCTTTATTGTTCCGGTTTAGAATCTCTTATGAATCTGTTAATCTTTAGAACACGTCATATATTTATTTGCAAAAAACGATAAAAGAAATGTCTGTAGGATAAGAGTCAACGCCAAAGGTTGCATTGAAAAGTAGTATACATGAGTATAAAACCAAACTTTTGTTTTTTTTTTACAATTTTTCATTTAATTTCAGTTGGTGTTGACCTATTTGAGCTTGTGCTTTGGGTAGGTTTCCGATGACCTACAGAGCTGAAATTTTGAACATAACCATAGACCGTGGAAAATTTTATTATATTAAATTTTGACGGACCTACGTCGTCTCATTTTGAAGAAATTGACACTAAAAATGAGGTTTTTGTTAAGGCTGTCTCGTAACGTATTGCTGAGCAAAATGCTACATATTTAGTATAGTCAAAGTTACAAAGCTTTTACAAAAACTAGTTTTTATAGCCAAATTACAGAATTGTTGTAAATAGAACGACATGTCTTTATATACATATGTAAATTGATGAGAGAATTAACTAAGTCGGATAAGTATCGATACCATCGGATAAGTAAATATATACTGTATGTACAAGTACACGCCATGTATAGTTTACTACTCATCTAAATAACCAGCCATTCTTGCCAGTAATAAACCATTCGCTATATGATATAAGTCGTTAACTATGCATAGTTTATCTAACCACCGAGAACATCCGAAGAGCATCCGAGAACATCTTGAGAACGTCTTAACATTGAGAACATCCGAATAAACACTGAACACGAATCAACAAAAACATCGTTCCACGTGTTTGTTTCAAATAGTTTTAAAATTTGATTAAACCACACCACGTTAAAAGGTTGTCCACTAATTTTGTTTTAATCACTTGTTTTAAAACACAATTATAGATATGACTTATATAGTTTTTTATATCTGTGAAAAACGCGATCATTTCATCTAAAATTGGCATTGTAGTAAAACGAGCATAACTGTAACTTTTTCTAGTTTTTCAATCCATTGCGAGACTCGTCTTCTTTATATCAAATGCAAAATTTAAATATGTTTTTGTATATCTGGCAACAACAGAATGATACGTAAAAAAAATTCTTGAAATGCTTTTTTTACGCAACAATTCGATGCAAGTAAAGTTTCCACTCAACTAAGAATTTTTTATATACATATTTTTGTACACGTCTGTGAAAAACACATCTGGACATGGAATGAAGTAGAACAACCATCACTATACACCACTTCCACCAACGAACAGTAGCTGAAGAGAGGAACAATTATTAAATCATTTTCTTTTATCCACTCGACCTTCATTGTCTTCAGCCAAGAAAAAACCAACAACAACAGAAAGGCAACCAGACAAGAAAGACTTTTCCCCGAACAGATGTCTAAATGGAGTCCACTTCTTATATATAGAGATAGAAAAGTTCGTTCCAATTATCAACATGGAATGGCACTTTCCCGATAAAAAACGATGACCGATGATTCTTTCTTCTTCTTCTTTCTATAGCTTACTATTCACCAATCGCTTACATTTCTTGGAAACCTCCTAGGAATGAACAATTCGTCTTTTCCAGTTTCTGAAATAACGTAGAATGTAGGTAATAGATGTTTTTTTACACCAGCCAAGTTACCTGGCAAGATTCCATCTTTGCGTCCACGAAGGTCGTTTTAACACGACATCCTACACATTACCAATGATGATGGTTCCCCATAAGAAAAAGCAGCATGAAAAAAATGAAACTTTTTCTTTCCTTTATCGTCATGATAATCATAAAAGAATGACAAAAAATTTGTCAACTAAAGTACTCGAACTTTTCAATACTGAAGAATGGTACGAATAAAAAGGAACGACATTGTATATGTAAATAGACATTGTATAATATTAAATTACAAGTGGTGATATAATAAGCATAGGCCTAGTTAAAATTTAAAAATACTACTAGTAATTACAGACTTTCCTTACTTAACGACCGGGTTCCGTTCTTACGATTAGATCGTTAAAAGAATTGGTCGATAAGCGAGAAGCTCGTATATTCAATACAAAAATTACAATGCAATCAACAAAAATTATGTACACGATATATCGAACAAATCACAGTTCACTCATAATAAAAAAAAAGGTTCAGGTTGAAATATTTAGTCATCGAATCCTCCAAATTAGGTTAGGTTAGGTTAGGTTATTGTATAATGGATCCAAGACATCAGTGCACAATAAAGTACATATTCATATAAAAATATATAGCTGGAGAACTGGTTATAAGTGCGAGCGGTCATAAAACAGGTAGGTCGTTAAGTGAAGAAAGACTGTATATACATACCAAGTTAAATGTAATAAAGTATATCCTACTGTAGTGATTTTTGTAAAATATAGACCTATTTTCATACATTTGACGAAATGAATACTCCACTCGATTATAATAATCTTATACTAACAATGTTTACTATTTGCGTTATTTGTTAGTTGTGTACAAAGATAATTTTCAAGTACAATTAATTTCAAATCCGATTTCAACGGTACAATAAAAGAAAAGAGCATTTCGTGTTTCGAGACATTTAGAAAGAATTCCTAGTCCTTACTAGCAGGGAAAAAAGACAGGAAATGAATTAGTTGAGTGAAAAATGGTATATATAAATAAAAAAAAGGCCGAGTATCGTCAAAGTTAACGCCATTGTCAAGTTTGTCTTTTTTGCGTGTCATTCAATTTTTTGTTGCACCGCCCTCACTCGAGCTAAACGATGTGATGAATCGTGCCTTAATAGCTACCTTGGTTCAACTTGACCTTTGTCGCGTGGTATTATGGGACCGATGTAGAGAGTGCAGCAATGACTGCTATTTACCTTAGGGGATGTGCACAATAAATTTCGCGTCGCGTGGCTTAAAATTTGAAATGTGTTCCGCAAATCCCCAGCGAACGATTAGACAGCCGGGAGGAGGAAACTGGGTGAAGTAATTACCAGAGAACAATTAGCTCCAATAAAAAAAATAATGCACAGGACAGGGAAATCTTCCCAAGGTTTTCCTGGTTAACGAGTCCATTTCTTGCCAAACTGTGTTTGTGGACTTTTCTTAAAAATAAAAAAAATATGGCGCTTGATCGAAACTAAAGAGTCACATCCAAGAGGAGGAGAAAAATCGAGTTTTCACACCATCCTTTAATAGGATTTAACACTAAGTTGGGTTGGAACACGATATAGCCTACGGCAGACCTGTGTAATCGCTTATTTAAAGCTTTATTCTTACGAGATGAACATTAAGAACGTGTTTATAGAGTCGTTGCGACATGTAGTTTCTGAAACCACGACATACAGTGACTACTATGAATATAAAAATTTAAAAAAAAGCGTTAAAATGTGAATTACTAGAGTAAATTCAAAATGCCGTGTGAACATTAATATACTCTTTCTGCATAACATATTACGTATATAGGCATATTACAGGTGCGCCTCAAAAATCCAAATAACTAACTAAATAACTAGGCATATTACAGGTGCGCCTCAAAAATTCAAATAACTAACTAAATAACTAGGCCTATTACAACTATTATACAGTATATATTATAACTGTACAGTAAACAGTATATGCACATATATCTAAATTTCAGGGCACATACTGCATATACAAAAAGTAGGCTACTCCATTTTTGGGTAAACGTTTGCAATATATATATTTTATTTTTATTTTATTTTATAATCAAACACTCTTATGAGTAAACAATTTTACAAAAAATTATACAAACAAAACATGGGTATACAACTTTTTTTGAAGTGTTTACATCTTATTATACATTGTGAATCAATACATACAAAAGGTAACTTCCTAATCGCTGTTGGAAGCATGTTCCAAGTTTCTATGGTATT
>JAQIWH010001421.1:0-31858 GCA_034695005.1 Cryptops parisi | reverse complement strand
AGCTCTACTGCACAAGTGCAAAGCCATTCTTAAATAACCGCTATGCTGTGGGACACAGCATGAGGCTCAACTGCACAGCTTTGTTGCTAGTGAATAACCCTGAAAATCAGAAAATTTTGTTCGCTGTGGTTATCCAAGCTTGTTGTCGATCCACCTTTTTTCGTCTTTTTGGTGACGTAGTTTACGCTGCAACGTCAGTCGAATTTGTAGGAGAATTAGTAGTAACATGTTACCAGCATGTTTCCAGAATGTTACCACGTTTGCCGCCGGCCTTACAACCCTTTTAGCAAAACCATAGAGTCGTCGGGAGTCAGAATTTGGATTCTCAAACCAGGCTTGGTAGGCTTTCTTCTTTCCGTTAACAAGTACTTGCAACTCTTTGGTCCACCAAGGAGTTGCAAGTGATCGGC
This sequence comes from Cryptops parisi, assembly GCA_034695005.1. Lineage (NCBI taxonomy): Eukaryota > Metazoa > Arthropoda > Chilopoda > Scolopendromorpha > Cryptopidae > Cryptops > Cryptops parisi. The sequence goes on along the minus strand of JAQIWH010001421.1, from coordinate 31,448 downwards.
CTGTCTGATCTCATGCGTTTTAAGTCGCAATTTTCAACCGCAGCACTGATGATGCCTGTTTTGAGTAGGCACCACTCAGTTTCCATGTCAGACTCAGTCGATTGAATTTGAGAGAACTTCAAGTTTATGCTGTCTCCAAAGTTCTTAGCTACAGTCCTGTCTTGCAACTTTTCCCACTTTATCCGAAAAGCCTTACGTACTTTGGGAGTGAGATTAGTCGCTTGTTGGATTTGCAGTCTGCAGACAACAAGGTGGTGATCAGTTGACAGCTCAGCTCCTCTCTTTATGCGAACATTCATTATGCGGGTCGCAGGTCAGCTGATGCGATGAAGAAATCGATCAGTGACCTCTGGCCACAAGACTCATGTTGCCAAGACTCACGTTGTGTATGTCCCCATGACGGAAATAAGTGTTTATAATTGACAGGCCACTCAGAGAACAGAAGTCCAAGAGCAGACCACTGTCTGCATTGAGTGGAGCAGCGCCATTCCTTCCAATCATGCCCTTCCACGTCCGGTCATTGACCTCCACATGAACATTGAAGTCAACCAGAAGTAGTATAGCGTCAGTGGATGGCAATGTTTCAATTCCTGTTCCACCTCATCCAGGAAAGCAGGGTAGTCCTGCTCAGTTAGGTGCATAAACCTGGACTAAAGTCAAGGGTACGTGTCCAACCCTGAGCTTGAGCACCACCGCCCTCTCACTTCTCAGCACCCCATTCAATCACTTAATCAGCCATCCGGGAGCTTGTGAGTATCCCCACTCCCACATGTGCTTGATCAGCAGGGCCAACTCCGGAGTAGAAGAGTTTCCACTCTTGGCTGAGGTTCTGCATGCCTTTTCCCCTTAGTTTGGTTTTGGAGACGCCGGCTATAGTTGGTATTTAGCAGCTTTCTTCACCAATTCAGGTTCTTTGTCACGCAGTGACAATGTTCCAGATACCTATATCTAAATGTGTGCGCCATTGTGGAATCCATTTTAGTCCATTGTTTGTGCCATTGTGGCATTGAACATCCTCACCACCCACAAGACAGGTTGCAGGCCCACCGCTGCTTCCCCGTTGCGCATTCGGGTTGAGCCCTGGTATTCTCCGGGGAGAGAAGAAACAGTCACCAGACGTTCGCAAAGGAGCTCCACCCCCAGGTCTGGCTCCAGGGGCGTGCCCTGGTAAAGTGCTCTCTTTTCCAGGCGAGGTTCTCCTGATGACATTTGATGTCATCTCATGATGAGGTGCAGAGGTCTGTTGGCCACCCAACTGTACCAATTGGTACAGATATTCGTTTCCCAGGGATCACTACGAGGAAGTGGACTTGACTCGACCCTCAATCAAAAAAAATTATTGATTACAAAAAATAATCTATTTAATTGACAATAATTGAGTACACGGTCCACATCTTTTATTCTGTTTGGCTTGTCTCACTGATAAGTTATGCAGTCATGACTTAATTCAATTATTTCATTGTATCTTGAATGTTAATATTTGTGCTGATTTAATTCTTTGGGTAATTCTAGGCAACCCTTTGATGAACAGATGTTTGCAAAAGCAGCTGAAACAATCAGTGGAGTTCATGATTTTGAGACATTTATGTGTAATTCTGGGGTAAAGAAGGTGACAGCACGTCACGTGAACATTCAGATACTCAAAAGTCATGGTATGATGCATGCCTATGATCCACTTTACGAACACTTCAAATTTTTTGATGTTGTTGTGACATCTAGGTCTTTCTTATATAAACAGGTAAGCTTACACTGTTTGTTTTATGATACTGCACCATGTAAAGTTTATTTCACGATTAAAATATTCTCATACAACTCATAAAAATTCACAAATTTGGAAATTACTTAATCCTAATAATGAGCTGTTCAGGATCCTTAAGAATTTCAACTACTTGGAATCTAATATAAGCCCGATGAGATTTGAAAACTGTATTTATTTATGTATAGATGGCAATCTATATTTTGATCTGTATTTTTTGTTATTTTGCTCAATTACAAAAGAGGATATGTGCATATTTTTAAAAAAAAACAAGACTTTTTCTGCATGGAAAATTTTAATTGTGAAATAAGCTTGAGGGTCATTCCACATAAAAGGGGACATGATTTCTTATGGGGAAATTTAATGCAATAGTCGAATAATTTGAAAGTTGAACTAGTTCCTGGAACGGATTATGTTTGAAGGTCTACTGTAGGCTATGTATCAATATCGGAGCAATTTTTATTTTGTACGATTGTAAAATTTTAAAATTATTACATTTATGTAAATGAAGATTGTCCTTAACAAAAAACTTTTTGTTTTTGGACTGTTTTCTAATGGCATAAATGTTAAATGAGAATTTTTACTGAAAAATGTTTTGTTTTTTAATTTTAAAAATTGCTTGTATTGAAAAACTGAAACATTTTTCAGTAAAAATTCTCATATTACATTTATGTTTAAATTACTGTTTTTTATACTTAAAAACAGATTTCTTGGTCACTATATTGCTCATTGTCTACAACTTTTTTAATTGTTCAATATGCTCAAGTCCTGATGTTGCTTGAGTGTTGTATACAAGAAGTACACAATAATATTTAAATTTTATTTGGAAGGATTATTTTTTGAGTTTTCCTCACTCAAACACTCTTAATTCAGAAGACTGGTAACGTAAGTGACCATATTTTATTTTTATTATTTTTAAACATGAAGTATTTTAAATACCTCAACAAATCTTTGAGCACCAAGACCCTTTATTTAAATTGACAAGTTTTATTTCTCAAAGTATGAAAACAGAACAGGAATAAATTGCAAGTTCAACTTTCATAATGTAATGTAAGTGACCATTGTATTTTATTTTTATTCATCATTTACAATGAATAAATTGATCAAACTGCCGCTGAGAAAGTTAAATATAACTTCCATTAGTTTAAGGAACATTATAAATTGGGACTAAAACTAATTGAAGGCTTGCCCGGAATAACGTTGTATGTTACCAAAATTCAATATTGAAATTATTATGGAGAAACTTGCCTCATATATTGGCTTAACTAGTGCTGCCAATAGACAAACTCATACTTGCCTAAAACATACATACATACATCACTTCGAAATTGGTCACTTAATATGTGACAATGTGTTGCTGAATACTTTTTTGCCATTTACTTGAAACTATGAATTGTTACATGCAATGTTATTCCGGACAAGCCTTCAATTGCTGATGAAATCACAATTTCAAGTATTCAAAATTCTCTGAGTATAACATAAGTGACCGTGGAATGACCCATAAGAGGATTTGTGCATATTTTTAAAAACACTCATAAGACATTTTGTGCATGGTCAATTTTGTTTGTTTTTTAAATAAGCTTTTCATTTGTATGAGACCAAAGAGCTAAATTTTCAAGCTTTGGTGTAGTGGCGATCAAATATTGCATCTGTGCCTAGTAATTGCTATTTTATGTGCCAATAGATAAAATAATACAATAATTAGTTTTCAGTTTCACCATCATTGACAATGATGGTTAGTGTTTAAACGCATTTGAAATAGCATTATGCACATTTATTCTGATGAGACCAAACCTTAGAAATGCATTACCTAGCAGTTACTGTAGATTATTATTATTACAACCTTTTATTCAATTTTGCCCATCTTTAAAAAATGTTTCAAATTTTGTTTCCAGTATCTTAGACACTTGAAACTAAGTACACACATTAATCCTGCGTTTTAATTTGGTCTATCAAATTTGGAAGCATCCAGGTTGCGTTAATTACGACCTTATCAGTATGTAAAGAGCGGTTTTTACCTGGTAAGATGTTGCTGACGCTCCGAAGCGCTTGTTCTTTTCTGAGTAGCATGGAATCGAGTATTGAGATGAAAATAAACTGGACTGCAACTTCTAGTTGCTAGTGTTGCAGTCCAGGAAATGAAAATAAACTGGACTGCAACTTCTAGTTGCTGACGATAAAGGATGCGTTCACTTCATAAATGCAAAAACCATCCAAAGACAGTCGATTACTCTTGTAACTTACCTAGGCTGCATTCCTAGCAATTGCAACTGCCTAGCAAGTAACCGCATTCCTGCCCAGCAACTGCATTCCACAGTCAATTCTTAGCATTGACTGTTATTGGACGGATTTCGGGAAATAGTACTGTGGATAACACCTCGAATTTCAATAAAAACTATATATTCAAGCTTCTTGACTTTGGATGCTTTTAGCGCTCAATGCGTATGCTGTTGGTAAAATATAGAACTTAATTATTATTCCATTGAAATGCACGTGGTTCAATGCAAAACATGTTAATAAATCGAAATATAAATATATAAACATATAATCTGCTACTATAGACGTTTTCTTTTTTATTTATTTTATTAAAGTTAATTATCATTATACAAAAATGTAATGTAAATATTTTATTGAGGAAAAACATTTTTTTAAAATTAAAAGCTGAGATATAGTCTGTGATTGAAGAATAATTTTCAACATTTGCTTATTACTCCTTTGAAATTCTGACTCTCCACTTTCAATTTGAATAAAAGGTTGTGCTTGAAAAACGAAGTTTTTATAAAATCTTGTTTTTACAGATTCGAAAAACGGTGGGTGCAATGGTTTCTGCTGCCAAAGGTAATATCACCATAGATGATATCCAGTGGATGTTGGACAATCCTCACTATCAAAATTGGAACAACAAAGCCTTGGTGCTTCCACCGTGGGGTTTATATTTGCGCTCCATTGAATTTCATGAGAAAAGTAGGTATATATGAGGCTATTGAATTATGGAAGTGAAATCATGGTTTGTAAGAAATCTGTTCGTACTGTAAAAACATACGAAAAGTTTCTTTCCATACAGACACACAAAAAAACAACTCATAATGCCCATTTTCAAAATAACCCACCACATGGTAGCCGCCCTGCCAACACATTGACAAAACATGGTATGGCTTACTTAGCACAATCCCCTACCCTGAACCACATAATAAAAAATTGAAAAGATTTTTACCTTTCTGACTGGGTAACATACGCAGACTCCTTCACAAACAACGACGGTTCACCTCTTACCTAGAGGATTTATCAAGTTATAAAAAGGAGAGAAAAAAAACGAGAAAAAACCTCTGAAGAAAGGCTTGGAAAGTTGCATGTAACTAACCACACCAAATACCACACTCTGCGTAGGATTCTACGTATGCTACCGGGTGTCTGACAACGTTGTTAACACCGCCTTTTGACACGGCAGTCACCATCACCCACCAACACCATGTGGGTCCAAAATCGAAACAAAAACAAAAACCTATTGTTGCCACTCATTTCATCACAGTAGAGGAAAAACAGCAATAGTGTCCCTGGAACTGATCTTAGTGCCAATGGTAAGCCAAACACACAAAAAACGAGGTTCGACTGTATTTGAATTTTTTAAAATAATTTACATTATGAACCGCTAAACTGTCTGCCTATAGACCACCATCCCTGGTTTTTGCCATTAAAGAACACTGAACCAGTGTACCTCCCACACATTAATTCCCTCTCTTTAAACTGAAATGAAATTGACTATTCAAATGAAATTGAATAGTCTTAAAACGAATATGCTCCACCTTGGCTCACCCTCCCAGACTCCGGGTACTATGGTTTTTTGGGAGTTACTATTTCTATTGGGAGTTACTTTCGATGAGGGACTAACTTTTGCCTCTAATATAGAGACAAAAATAAAAAAAATTAATAAACATCTCTTTCTCCTCAAACGCCTCAAACCTACCCTAACTACTAAAGAAAAGGTTATGATTTTTAAAACAAAAATCACTTCTATGATCACGTATGGAATCTTGGTCTGGGCGGATGCACTGGGGTTTCGCCTTCGCAGACTTAGGACAGCATACAATAATGTAATCCGCTTACTATTTAATGTACCGAGATACGCGTCAATAACGGCTAAACTTAAGCAATTAAAACTACTGGACTTTAAAAAACTCATATCTTATCACCAATTGAAAGAAATTCCTCGAATCATGACAAATCCCAGGCACCCTTTACATCACCACCACCTGCAATACGACAATATAATTTACCAAAGACAAGATAATTCCCACAAATTCCATTTCAACAATAGCGATCAATTTAAAGTCCAGCACAGATTTCCGTATAATACTTATTTAAAGTGGAATGACTTACCTTACCGCCTTCGAAAAGTTGCGTCTTCGAATCCACCGGTGGAAGGCATCTCATTTAAAAAAAAGTTTGATGATCAATTATATAAATATCTTTTATTACATTAGTTATTTCTGTAGCCTAAGCTTTTTCAATTATTGGATGTAACATCTGTGTTAAATAAAACAAACAAACAAACCGCCATCCACGTTCACCGCGAAACTTTTATCGAGTACCAAAGGTGGCGGTTTCAAGAGGTTTAATTGTAATGTTGTTTAGGGGGACGAGAGAGATGATCAACTTTTGATGTTGAAACAGACTGTTCAACATGTATTCCTATAGTTGGTTAACCATAATTCTAACTAATCACAATGTTTAAAACTTCACATGACATTACCAAGAATAAAAGTTGTTGAAGAGCTAGTTGAAAGTGAGTGTTAATATTATATAGGGTGTTGTTTACTTAAGATGACGAATAACATAATAGTTGACCGTTTCCTTGCAGTCATTGACAAAAATACATGGACCTTGAAATCCTTGCCTGAAACACCTATTCCATAACTTGTGGTGGTAAGTTGCATGAATTCTCCAGTCGGCATTATAAAATTTATCCAATTTGGACTTCTAATTAAACAAGCATTTCTGTTGATTAAGGAAGAAACATTGCAAAAATGACATTGAAAAATATACTGTACTTTGTACTAAATAGGAATATGGATATTGAAAAGTGAGCAATTTTTTGTTTTTATTCACTAATTATGTTGAATTATTGATGACATTATGTCGGGCTGTTTTACCCAAATGAACGGTGCCTGTCTGCGAGTAGTTTTTTTTTGTTTGTTTTGTCTGTATGTTAGAAACTAGTAAATCTATTCATGTGAATTAAATAAATTAAATGACACTACTAAGGTGGGAATTTTCTTTAAATTTTTTTTAAATTCTCTTTAAATTTTTTAAACTTTTTTCTACTAAATGTTTTCCTGAATAACTTAATTTAATAAATATCTTTGTACTGTAAGACTATGTATGTATGCTTGTTACACTCTGATTGAATCATTTGAACAAAAAAATTGTTCAAATGGTTTTTCCTATATAATTAATCTATTTCTGTTTACTTTTGTGCCTCTGTAAAATGAAGCTGGGAGGTTTAAACTCTTAAGCCCACAGTATGTAATATGTATGTTAATGTAATGAAATATAAACATAGAAAACTATTTTTTAGAAAACTTGTAATCATAGTAAACTCGTAAACATAGAAAAGTATTTTTTATTTTCATATATGTACACAAACTATTAATATCCGGTAAAGCGATTAAAATCAAATCGGTTTGTAAACACCCATGATCCCGATTAGTTCGGATAGTTGATACTCTACTTACTAGTATAGTCCAAAAATACTTTTCACACGATACAACTAAAATACGGAAATGAAGATCCCCATATACTCTCAATGTGGAATGTATCATGTTGGTTCATTTTCAGCTGGTAAAACAATTATTACTATAAAAACAATTCGACAATGCATTACGAAATATACGAATATGTCATACAGATTAATGAAATTTTGTTTCGTTGTATGTCAATTCGGGAGAAAGCATTTCTCGACTATACGATGCTTTACTATTCAAATATGTTGTATTTCATGACCTATATCAACTCTGAGAATTAGAAATAACTATTCTGAATCACCCTGTCTGCTGTATTTTATTAGTTTATTAATACTAGGATTGACACACCGCTATGCTCATGCCACAAATCAGGCTGGAGAAACAAGTAGAAAACCTCTACTTACAGTTTATTGATTACTTCTTTTTTGGCAAAGCAGTGACTTATTGAAAAAGTTAAAGTCCGGACGCATGAGCATTGGAGCAACCATGACGTAGATCGAGCTGTGCCCATATGCTTGTGCTTGAACGACGTGCTCGAATGACATTGCTTTCAACTGACATTGCTTTTGAATACTTGCCAACGTCAATCAAAATAGCTCCTCCTCATGTCCGCACAATGGTTTTAGGCCACACCTCCTACACTTTCATGGCATTAATGATTTTGCTGATATGTCAACAATGGTACACCCTTGCAACTGCTAACTTTACTGAAACCTTGTCAGCTACGAACACTATGTCTATGCAAAATTTGAACTATGTTCGTCAAATATTCACGATGCTAGGAATGGACCAACAATTGTCAGAAAGGAGAGGATACTACGGCTTCCACATCGCTCCAGCCTGAATTAGCATTGTCTCTATTTTGGTGATATGTTGAATCTACTTTTTATTGTTATTATATAACACAACAGCTCTTATTTTACCTTGTGATTTCTTTATATAGAATTGGTAAATTATGGAGTTAACAACCAATTTAGTCTAAGAGTACTTTATAAATGGTCTTATGAATCAATTACCACTAAGCTTTGACCATTAAAGATACCAATACTTAAAAGTTAACTTACTGTAGCCACCATTGATTAAAGGAACTTTTCAAAATCATTAATACTTTACCAAGCAACATCCATCACATAAATATTTGTCATACTTTGACAAATCCATTAACTAAGACACAAAGTGCCTTATGACTGCACTGACCATACGTCCTTCATTTCAGAGGACAGTCCTTTTATTTCACCACGCTGTTCTCTACCTTTATTTTTTTGATTTGTCCTCTATTTTTTCGATTTTGTCATCTATTGTCCTTTATTTTATTTTCTCGTAATTACTGTGAGGTGATGAGTAAATCAAAAAGTTTTTATATGCTTTATATTAGCTTCACTTGTGAGTGAGCATAAAGTGAGACTTGAATTCGCATAAATCAAAACATGCAGAAATCCAAAATGGAATTAATCAAAACATCAAATACATAGGCCTAAATAGAATATACAGAGGTGGATTTATAGGTACTCGCAGTAACCGCAGGAGTAGGGCTCCGTGCAACTGAAGGGCCCCCAAATTCTAGTAAAAAATTTGTCAAATAACAAAAAAGTCATTGGTAAACACCAATTTTTAGGAGCCCCAATTTAAGTAAACCATCTTAAATAAGATTTGGATGTTTTAGCAAAATATTTTTTTGTATCTAAATAACCAACAAAGAACAAAATAAAATTGCACTTGGAAAATAAAAACCCGACTGCAAATAAACTATGGCATATATCTTCTGCCATATTGATGTTTAATTGATTTTATATACCCACTGACACTCGTGAGACTAAAACGAATTCATTGACACCTAATTCATCAATATACATTAAGCTATTTAGCCTGTAGGAGGGAACAAAGAATCTTACATACGTAGGTACATGCATACAGTACATACACCTTACAAATATAACCCTCCTTGCGCAGTCGAGTAAAAAGCATTTATTGCCCAGTGTTTTCAGTTTCAAATAGTGAATAGCTTATTAATATCTGCATGGGTAAAATACCTGTTAAGATTGAGGTGCTAATGCTATTTGAGCTGCGAGTGCTAATGCTATTCTGATTGAGCTGTAGCTGACCACATACACACATCCTTTTGCAACAAGACATGCTTTGTAGCGTTGTATAGCACCTTCTGGGAGCGTTTGATTGAAAACACCCACTTGGATTTTAGAAGTTTAGCGTCAGGTGGTTTTTCAATAAGATCCCAGGTGTCGTTTTGGATGAGCAAATATTCATCGTTTAGTGCCTTGTCCCATTTGTCTGCATCAGGGCGTGCCAAGGCCTCGGTCAGCGAGAGCGGTTCATCCATTAAAGGGATTGCTGCATTAGCATAGTTAAATTGTTTACTTGGGCGTCCAGGTTTCCCAGTTCGGATAAGGCGAGGGCGTCTCGGTATTCGCTTCTGCTGCTCATCAGGAACAGTAGTCTGCATCTCTGGTTCATGTAGATCCATGTCATCATGGTTGGGTGGCGGTATGTCTATGGTGTCCAAAGGTTGTTCATCAGGCTGTTCATCCACGTTGAAGAGAGGATCTTCATTCAAGAATCGAACATCACGATTTTTGAAAATGAGTTGTGTACCTGGTTCCCATAGTTTGTAGGCTTTGGATTCTTCACTATAGCCAATATGGATGTACGGTTTACTTTTTGGAGCGTCCACTGCGATTGTCTTTCCCATAGACCTTCGAACCAATAACACGTAGGTGTGATACGTTCGGTTTTCGTCCAGTCCATACCTCGTACGGTGTCATGTCTTGCAAGGAAGACGTTGGCATACGATTTCGGATGTAGGCAGCAGTGACGGTTAATTCTGACCATAGTTTTACTGGCAATTTGGATTCTACCAAAAAGGTTTGCACCATCTCCATGAGAGTACGATTCTGGCGCTCCGCGATGCCGTTCTGCTGAGGTGAATATTCAGTAGTAAGTTGTTGTATAATACCTTCACTTTGCAGGTAAGTATCGAAGTCCTTGTTACAAAATTCTAGTCCGTTATCGGAACGAACTGCTTTGAGTTTGCACCCAGTTTGTTTTTTTTTTTGCGGTAATTTTGTAATCTTTAAAGGCTTGTAGCGCATCACTTTTACGCTTTAGAATGTCAACTTTCACATAGCGCGATTTGTCATCGGTGAATGTGATGAAATATTTTGCACCACCATAAGACTCGTGTTTAACGGGTCCAAATAAATCAACGTGTATTAACTGAAGAAGTTCAGTACTGCGGGTTGCACTGTGGTTCGGGAATGGAGTACGAGCACGTTTTGCTTCTATGCAGGACTCGCATGTAAAGTTTGGCACTGATTTAAGTGGCAAGTTCGAAGCCATTTGTTTGCGCACCATTTGCTGCATCCTTCGAATAACACCGTGAAGCCTCGGTCTGTGGCTTGGCGTACTGAGAGGAGGTTACCGTGTAGGTCGGGTACATATAGCACGTTTGCGAAAGTTACAGTTTTGTTACCGTGAGAAGTTTTGCAACACAATCGAACAGTTCCTTTTCCAACAGCTTGGGTAGCTTGATTGTTGGCGAGAAGTACGGTAATTGGTTTTGTCGCATTAAAGTCAATAAACACTTGTTTGTTGTTAGACATATCGCTCGAAGCACCACTGTCCACAAACCACTCAGTTGCCAATAAGACTGGCATGTTGTCTGTGTGTGCAAATGCATAAACTGTCATTGCTTTATTATCTTCATTTGCATTCGTGTTGGTTTGCTCATGGTTTTGCTTGTCACGTATCCTTTTTCTACATTCAGAAATTTGTGGCCTTTCTTACGGCAGTAATTGCAGATGATGTCAGTTCTTTTACGTACGTCGTTCACATTGACATTATTGCGAGGTTGCTGCGTAGAGTTGTGACTAGATTGACTTTTGTGTGTCAGCAACGCACCTTGAGTCTGGGGTTTTGGTTTTCTTTTCATGTGTCGTCGCTCTTCTTCCTCAAGTATTTTCTCTTTCAGTACCTCGAGTGTGGGTAAATCATCACGTGATTTGATGGCTACTCGGAAAGTTTCGTACTCGTCCGGAAGACTACACAGAAGTATAATTACTAGCATTTCTGATGGTATTTGAGATCAATCTCCGCCATTTGATCAGCGATCAAAAAAAAATTGTTTAAATGTTCTTGAGCACTTTGACCTGGTTGCAATTTTAACTGAAGCAGTTTTTTCATCAATGATACCTTACGCATTGGACCACGAGGCTGGAACACACTTTGTAGCTTGTCCCATGCTTCTTTTGAATTGGTACAGTTTTTGACATGGTAGTTTCACTTGGTTTAATGCTCAGTATGATAGTGGCGAGGGCTTTCTGATCAGTTGAGTTCCACTCACCTTGCAGTGTTTGGTCAGTTGGTCGTGGTGATTCACCGCTTACATGCGACCGTAAATTGCTGTGAATTAATACCATTCGCATTTGTAATTTCCATGTTTCATAGTTCACTTTGAAAAGTTTATCGATTTGGTAAAGTCCGCTTGCCATCTCTGCGTTGCGATGCACGTGTGAAGCGAAACGATGCGTGGAAAAACAGATTCAGGAGGCACAAAAAGTACTTGCGTTTTTGGACGGATATGTTTTAGAGTTCACTTGGGTTTTGCTGTTAGCCACATGTGATGGCTATTAGGCTTACACAAAAAACATCAAGCAATGGAGTCGTCGTCCTTTGGCGTCAGCGTGGCTGGATCCTCCTCGTTGTCATCGATGTCGTATCCCGATTGCTGATTGTCTTGGGATGTTTTATGGCAAGAATAACATGATTCTAGGTAGCTGGGCCCATAACCTGTTAAGATCGAGGCTGTAGAAGCTGGAATAAGATGTTATTCTATATGGAAACACTAAGGCTGGTTAGCCATCTCCTGTCTCTGTGGTAGGAAGAAAACAGGAAGTAACCCCATCATAACGTCATAGGGATGGACGCTATGTTGGGTCTTAATGATTGTATCGTATATGATGGGAGTACATATAGAACAGTTAATGAATTAACGGATTAATGATTAACGAAGTTAACTTTTTGGTTAATGGATTGACGATTAATGAAGTTAACTTTCTCGTTAACTGTGCCCAGCTATGTTGCTGACCATGCAAAAATTGATATTCAGCAACACTCGGCTGGTCATTTTTTCTAAGAAAAGAGGTTTTTAAAATTTTTTTCAATCTGTTGAATTTGAATGATTTTTTAACATGTTTATGTTTTTATGCATAGTTCAGTATGTGTAGTAATAGGTAAAACTAGTATTTTTCATGAATGTGGATTAAGGCCCAAAGGGCCATGGGTGTCCATGACTGGTATCCCAGTTTTGAGAAAATCTAGTAATGGGCATGCCATGTTCATAAAAAGTTACGTTATCCATATTCATGGATAACGTGAGTTAAAAACATGCGTTGCAACATGAGTTAAAAACTATATAAAATTTAATAAAAACTTACGAAATAAAATGAAATAAAACTTCCTTGTCAATTTGACGGGTTGTATACTAGTAGTCTATAAATTAGGCCCAATAATATTTCAGTAACTTGGAATATAACCTATTACCATGAAGGGATGCATTAAAACAATTAGTATAGGCATATTGGCTTTTGATTTGTTATTAATAAAACATATATGTCCATTACTGGAGAAATGCATGTGTTCACAAAAAAAATCTCAATCTTGAAAAATTATCATAATATGACAGATTAGCTTTGGGATAGTCATTAGTAAGTTATATTCTTATAATATAACTAATGTACATGAGTTTATAAGTTACCAAATTAAATAACATAGCTAATTAAATCTAATGTGCTTAACATGTCCATTATTGGTGCCACTACCCTATATGCCAACAAAACGTCCATGAATAATTGTGATTTGAGTAATTGATTGATTCGGTGATATGTATGACAATGGTAAGAATTGTCTCCATGTTTTAAAAAACATTGCGCTGCGTAATTATCACCAACTACTTTGGCATTTTTAGCCAATGTATCGATCTGGCTTAAGTTAAAATCCATATGAGCAATTACAATATTTGGCGGTATCATTTGAATTATGATACATAGCAACCCCACCAGCTCTGACATGAGGACGTTTAAAGTGCACAATGGAATTAATGTTTGGGATGTCCAACTTTTCTTCATTCTTCAACCATGTTTCCGAGAGAGCAAAATGCTCGATCGCTGCACAACTACATCATTTAGATCTGCAATATGAGCTTGTAGATTTTGACAATTAAATGAATACATTGAAAGTCCTCTTCTGCTGGAAATGAAATCTAGCAATACTCTGTCCATGATTATTAATTGGGTAAGGGAAGCCTATGAAACTCATCTTGCAAACTAATTATGGATATTGCATTCTTTCGGCTTCGTTTTATTCTTCCATTTTTTTGATGAAATGTTGCATTGTTATCTGTTGTCATGATGTAAAGTTTGTGGATGCTTGTGACTCGTGATAGTGCCACTTATAACAGCTGTTGTGAATGGATTTTGTTGTATTCATACACAATCTCGTTGAATGTACCTCCTTGGGATTTTTGTATAGTAATTGCAGAAGCAGATACCAATGGAAGGTGGTTCCGTTTGGCGACAGTAATTTTATTATTGTTCATTGGGATATTGGATGTTCGTCGTCCTAGAGGTACTGCCAACCGATTAATATTGTTGGTTTGCATGTAGCAGTAGCTCTTATTCTTGTTTTTTCACCAGTTTTAGGTGAATCGGGAAACTTCAGTCATACAGGCGTCATGTCTTCAGCATCATCACATTCGATATGAATCAATTTTCCTACAGCATCGTTTGCCAATCCGTTTGAGACATCTACATTGGTTGTAATGATATATGATTTGTTCAATACCAGCATTATTTTGTAAGGTGAACCACCAGTGTCTGTTGTTGCCATTTTATGAAGTTTCTGGTATACAAATGCTTCCTGTTCTGTATTACAGCAACTAATATAAATGTCTTTGGCCAAAGAAACGATGTTGTTTTCAGCTAAATTCAAAACAAATCGATTGTATTTGGTGACAGAATTGTTCGTCAAAAATAGACATATTCCATTGGGGCAAAGCCTCTTCTTTGGAGAAAAATCCTCGATTTAATTAAATTTAACTCTGCGTCTTCCATTCCCAATGTTAATCAATAATGAGGAAAACATCTGGTTAGTTTGCCACATTACTTCATTCAGTTCATAGAACTTGAGTCCACGCCACAAAGTTGGACCACCTGCTTATAAGTTGTTTCATCTGCTTATAAATTGGCATAGCTCGAACTGGTGTCAACTGCTGCAAATCACCTATCAAGAAGATATCAACACCGCCGAAGTTCGTTTCAAAGTTAACAGTGATTTGTTTCAACCTTGCGTCCATTTGTGATAATAATTCGGCACCAACCATGCTGATTCATCGATAATTATCACTTTAACATACTTGAATCATGTTCAGTGTTGTTGTGCCACTTCGATAGATAACGGAAGTAGTTTTGAAAATGAAAAGTGATAGTTTCAATGTAGTGTGAACAGTTGTTCCATCAATCGCTACAGCAGCCTTTCTAGTCGATGCGCAGGTTATGTAGGCATTGTAAATCCACCAGTAATTGTAAAACAATTGTAATCTTCATCAAATGTTTTATGACAAACATTTTATCAACATTTTGGCTCGGTAAAGAACACTTGAAGTGGAGTGCGATTTGCAGAGGGAAGGTTTGAAATCACGTGCATCAGGAGTCCTTGGTGTTTTTCATTTGTCATTCTCATCAAATTCTAGAATTGTTCACTCGGCATTAGATTTTTTTTTTTGCAAGGGCACCAAGTTTATGTAACGTTGCTAGCCGAATATCGCTATCATGGCATAATTCTTTGCAGATTTCAGTGGTTTTGCGGATGTCCAGATCTAACACAAATTTTTTATGGCGCTGCAATATATCACCTCTTCATTTTTATAGTAGTATGTTCAATGAATTTCATATCTGCGAGAATTTCTGTTTCTTCATTCCGAAAGGGTAAATGCAGTCACCATTTCTTGTTTATACTCATTGAAGTCTGTAGTCATATCATAATTCTGATAGCGAATTATGCATGGATCTTTTGGTTGTGTGTATATGCCTTGAGTGTTACGTGTATAATTGGCGACAAACTGCGAGTGATAAATTTTTCATATTTTCTGGTCTCTCTTCATATTTGTCGAACCAGTTTTCTTTCCAGATGTTAGTTGAATTATCCTCACACTAAATTGCATCCAATTTTTTTTTATTTTTTCCTGATACGATGTCGTTCAGTGGGCCACACAGTTGGGATGTAGACTACCACTACCGAGCTTTACGACATCGGCTCACGTAATAAATACCAAGCAGCTTTCTGACTAGTCATTTCAACAGTGTTGAGCATGTCGATGCTCATTTTTCTCGTCATCTCCACTATATCGAACTCTGGGTGTTCATCCATGATTTACCCAAACAACCTCAGTAGCCACACTGTTCCTCGCCGCCCCCTGAAATTTCAATAACTGCTCGGCGCAAACCAACCAGCTCATGGGAAGCAATGACATCCCCTAATGCTTTCGCTTCTCTTGTCAAGTCACCAGCAACATCTCGCTCTAGTGGTGCTTCCTCGATTCCTACCCCGAAGCGCATAGACACAATTAACCTCAGAGGCAGCATCAAGCAATTTGCATCAGCAAAGTCTCCTGACCATTCTAGTGAGGAGAACATGCTTGAAGTGCTGCTTGAATCAAATGAACTAGAAAAATTGGTTGCCATGACTCAGGACCGACCAACAGCACGTTCTGGTGTTAAGAAGAAGGAGAAAGCTTAGTGTGTGATAAGGTTCCCCTCTCCACCTGGGGTCCATCATCAGGGATTTATGTTTTATTTTAATTTACAGTCCATTACCATCATGGCAATCATCCAATGGAACTGTGCTGGACTTACGTCACGATTGCCAGACTTACAACTATTATTCAACTTTCTTCATCCCTGTAGAATCTTCCTCCAGGAAACAAACCTGCCTTAGGATTGTAACTATAACATCATAGGTTACAATATTTTCAGACATGATATAACTAGGGCTTTTTTTTGGCGGTATGCAACGGTATGCACCTTTTTTCAGAGGGCCTCGAAAAACCAAATAATTGGACCTTTCCAAAAGATTGTAAGCATTTGTGTGAAATATTTTGTACACTATCAAATACATTAAAATGTTTTATGAATACTAATAACGAAACACAATTGTAGTGAAATAACTATATTTTTAAAAATAATCTGGCTTGGCAGATTTTTTCCGACTCTTTTAGAACCGGTACTGACAATTAGCGTAGAGATAGGGCCTCTGGCGACTGGTAGATTCTCAAATTCCAATAAAAAAAAGGAATTGGGTGGAAAAATGGCGTAAAGGCATTTAGGCCATTATTTCTTAAAATACATAAATTGAATCGTGTTAGACCAGTCTGTACCATAATGGTATTAAATGCATATAATTTGCACTTTGGAGCAAGAATATGGTACGAAATTATTGTACACCTTTAATTTTTTGTGATTTCTTCGTTTTTGTCGCGTCACTTGCTAGTTGTTTCACTTGCTCACTTGCATTTGGAAAACGGCATAAATAAATTTTTATCTTGTTTAAACTTTTTTTTTATATAAATCTATTTATAAAACGTAATGCATTTTAAACATTAAATGCACTGTAGGTAAATCCTTTAACACTGATGATAATAAAAAATAAAAATTGATTAAAAGTAAAAAATGGTTAAACTAGTTTACTAAATTTTCTAAGAAAGGGGGCCCCAAATTCGGCGTATCGGCATGTTTTTTTCTACAAAAAAAAGCACTGGATATAACAGCTGATCAAACGCGGTAGAGTGCTGATTGTCGTTTGGTAGGAGTTTGCAGCAGTGGATCTCCATCTTACCACTCAGCTGCGGGCAGTGGCTGTCACCTGCCACTTGCCTTGGCCAGTTACCATTCGCTTTCTCTACTTTCCACCCAATCAGCGCACATATCTCCGAGAAATCGTTGATCTTATTGAAGAGCTTCCAACACCCTGGAGAACAACAATCGACCTTGTTCATTCCTTTCAATGTTGGTCAATACCACCACCAGGGCCGCCGAGAGCAAGCTCGGGCCCTGGGAAAAAAAACTTCGGGGCCCCTGTCCTCGAGATACTGTCCCCGGATGGTTAACAAGGGATTTTGTAATTACCAGTTAAATTAAAACTCTTCAGAAAACGATAGATTTCTTGAGGTAAAAATATAATAATATGTTACACAGTACAACCGAAAGCAAAGAATGAAGCAAAAAAAATTTTATTTACCAAACATTTAAATTAAAATTCATATTACATTTTTAGATTATAAGGTTTTTAGTGTTTTTATGGTTGTTTGTTTTTTGGTGTTTGTATTTCGCAAACTTTAAAATTGTAAAAAGGGTTTTTAGTAGGTCCTTCCAGGCCCTCTTCTGGTTACCGGGCCCTGGTACTTTGTACCGGCTTCCCCCCCCCCTCTTGTCGGGCCTGCTAATAACCTCACATTACTGTCACAACAAGTATTGGTACTGTATTGCAGGAAAAATATAATTGTTTTAAAATTTATAGCTAGCGCCACAAGTGGCTTCTCAGTTAGTATCACTGTTACTTATTGGTTAGGGCCCGGTTTCACCTATTTGCCTTGGGTCCGCAAACGTGTAAATGCGGCCCTGGGGTTCTGGAACCTAACTCGCCATATATGGTCTTATGGAGTACGTATGAGTATATATATCTTTACAATATAGTAAAACCCTACTGTATTGTAAAGACCTTCTGACACAACCCAATTTTTGGTGTGGCAAGTGGAGCAATTTGTGGACAACTGGGACACATCAGCTTCTTGCCGAACCTATGAAAACTGTTTGGCAAGAAACCCACATCACAGCTGTCCACAAATCACTCCACTTACCACACCAAAAATTGTGTTTTGTCAAGAGGCCTTTATGCTTACTCTATGCAAAATTTGACGTTTTTTTTAATTAGATTACAAACAAGTATGTATTTTTTATTACAGCGACTTTATTTTTTAAATACGCACTTATCTTTAAAGAAATACAATTTAGTTTCTAAATTTGATTTAAACAATTTTTTTTAATAAATGTACAATAATCTGCACTCTAAATATAAAAAAAAATGCTTGTTGTTGTTGGTTTACACATTTTGTGACATCAAACATTATAGTGAAAGTTCTTATAACAGAATTATACACAACAAACCCAAGATTATTTTCCAGTTCCAAATGGTAACCCGAGCACCACTGTCAAACCACCGACTAAAGTACCCAATAACCCAGTAACGAACCCAAGAAGACCATCTACCAATCCTCCTGTACCACCCAATAAACCTTCAAGTATTCTTTCCTCGTATTCTATCTGTTCGAGCGAACCAAGTTTTTGATAGGGGTTGTCCAATTCACTGTCGACTTCCGCATCAAGATCGTTTTGTATCGTATCGCCCAAATAGTCGTCGTCAGTGTTGTCTATGATGTACTCATCATCCAGTGGATTGTCGATCGTGTTCTCGTCCAGCAAATCGTTTTGGTTCTCGTCTTCGATAGGAAATTGCTGATCTTCATCAATGTTCTCATCTCTAAAATCTTGGTTTTCATGTTGATATCTCATTTCGTCAGATTCTTCGTCGGCGCGTCGTTTTGTTTTTCCGGTGTTGATGGAATTTTTTATTCGCCTTAATACCGAATTTTCCAGCCGTTGCTTAATGTATCTTTTGGCGCGTTTAGTTTCAATGGTTTCTTGTATCGGTTGATCGAGTTGTTGATAATGTTGATGTCGTCCTCGAATACCGTCGAGATAAATAGAATTAGCGCTGTTTAATGGTACCGTTTCTAAATTGGGGACCATTTCATTGTTTAGCATGGTAGCGTCAGGTGCCACCTGTAGGTTTTGTTCTTTGATTTCTTTGATGTGAACAACACCTTGGCTGGGATCTAAATACTGTTGCAGCTGAACACCTGTAGATTCTGGTAGTAGTTGATTTCCA
The DNA here is from genome assembly GCA_034695005.1 of Cryptops parisi. Lineage (NCBI taxonomy): Eukaryota > Metazoa > Arthropoda > Chilopoda > Scolopendromorpha > Cryptopidae > Cryptops > Cryptops parisi. Next base: position 11,942 of record JAQIWH010001421.1, on the reverse strand, counting down.
ACCAATGTAGCTCCATTTGTAGAAACGACACAGTGAACCATAAACGCCAGCCAAGTATATAATAGTTGCATGTTGATCGGAAGATTGATAGTTTGTTCTGAAAGTGTGAAATTCAATAGCAAAATTTTTATAAAGCACGCTTACAATCATATTGCCTCATTTTGTTACAGCATTAGATGCAATTTTAACGTAGAAGACTGTACAAGGTGTTTTTAAAAGTTTGTCAATTTTAACACACGTGCTATGCATATAAACCTGGGCCCAGAAATGCATGCTCACTTGCATATTTACATTACGAGACAACTATGAAATTGTGACTTCACCCTGTGTTATCTAAGAAGGGAAGCACTTATGGTCTCATGTTTATATAGATTTTTTGCTTTGTGTTGATGCATTACATCTGTGGTTAAAATCTGACGACCTTTTAGGAGCACCCGTGCAAACTATTTGTTGTTTGTTTCTTTTAACACCGTTTCACCAAGTCAAACAAAGTGTAGATATTTACACTTTATTGTAAGGTTTCAGGATTTCACCAATTTTTATGAGATTCATCACTAATTCAACGTCATGTTACAGCTCTTAATATTTTAACTTTAAACGAACAAAAGTTTGAGATTATGTAAACTTAATGTGAAGTGGAAAATGTAAACAGCTCTTACCACAGCGATGGTGTCGACCACAACCGAAACGTCGTTATCATACAACGATTACCGCTTTTTCAGTGTAGCTTGTGCAAAGACGTATTTGAACTAAGTCGATTCATTTAAGTAGTCTATCGTTTATTCGTGGTGTATTTATATAGAATCCTGAATAAGGGTTGAGCATCAGGTGATCTGTTTGATGCGCCGAAACGTGATCGTGAATGTCGACTTTCACGATTTACTGCAAGCATAAATTTTTCTAGTCATCCATATATCCTCAATAGATAATGATCGCTTTTAGTTTCCAACAATGTAATATATTTGCGGTTGAAAACAATACTGGGAGATAAAATTTTTAAAAAGAAACAAAAAAGTTGTAATTTGTCACAATAATCAGAAAATTCGGAAAATTGAGATAACTGCTCTGTTGAAAACAGAGTAGTCCGAAAATTCTTACTAATCAGGAAGTTGATTTGTCACAATTTTATGCGAATAAACTCACCTCAGCATCATGACTAAGAAAGTTGGTAATAGGTGTAGTGTTGCTTTTATTAATCACACCTCTTACCTAGCCATAGGTTAATGGTAAAATGAATACGGTGAAGTAATGAGTAATGTGTCCATATATTACAATATTTGGACTCATGTTTGATTTCAACCAGCTGGCAACTTTCCTGAAAAAGTTAACTTGTCGTGTTCTTGCAAGAGAGAGTCAATTTTGGCCCAATCACTTTACCTAGCATATACAGTTATTGTTCTGTCATTGTAGTTTTGTGAAATTTACAAGAGGTTATTCACAAAAAATGAAAGCTGTCTGTCTGTTCCATTTTCCAAAAGTGTGCATACAACCAGTTTCCATAACCAGAACAAGAACCATAATTTTTATTTTATACTTCTTTATATTTTAACTTCACTTGTGAGTGAGTGAATGTGATTGAGCTGGAAATTGAACGTATACTGCTATCTAGTCGTTTATGAGAATGTACTGTATATGTATAGTCCAATGTACCAAAAAATGCATAAAATGAGAACTGCATAAGTCCTTCACATTAATAAAAATCTGTACAAGTCTAATGTAAAAAAAAAATCACCTATATAAATAAATATATCTGGAATTGCAGAAATTAAAAATGGAATTACTCAAAATTTGTATAAAATCAAATATCGAATTACTCAACGGTTGTCTAAATTTAAATTCGCATAAATCAAAATTTGCATCAATTGAAACGTGAAATCAAAAATTAAATTATTCAAAACATGCACAAATGAGTATAGAATTACTCAAAACTTACATAAATTAAAAATGGAATTATTCAAAACACTCATAAATTGAATATCTACTTACTCAAAGATTGCATAAATTTTAATTCGTAACATAAATCGAAACATGCAGGAAATGGATTTTTTTTTTGCATTATGTATGCACATACAGTATATCTGTATATGACAGTATATAAAGTGTATGCTTAAAAAGCATTTTTAATGTACATGTTTTAAAGTTTTCTAATGCATCATCATCATTAGTGTGTTATGATTGGGAGCCCTACACAAAGATTGGGAGACATTTCCCAAAATGTGGAAACGTCTTAAAAAAACATTGTGTTAAAATGTCTGACAATGTTAGAGGTACAGTTTTTAAACGTTCTTTTAAAGGAATCAATCGTTGGAATTTTTACAGAAACAAGAATAAAATAAAAATAATTTGGGGCTTCCGGACAGATGCCTATTTTTTCCAGTATAATATGTAAAATGTTTCACTGTGTGTATTATGCTGAATTTTGGGTGTTATAACAAAAGGCATTTGAAATGTAAATACTATTAAAGCATGCATTTTTTTTAAAGAATTTTATTGTAGATGCAACTGAGAACAGTAAAATGTGTTGATTCAACACAACAGCTGAAATGCACTCAATGATTTGCTTGAGTCATTGTTCATGAAAATTCCTTTTTATTTTTTTTTTATGATGATGATAAAACACATGTTAGGCTCAAAGTAGAAACAATGTAATATGACATTGTTAGTAGTGGCACTTAATGGCGTGGAAACTGAAAAGAAAATCATAAAAAAAGCATTATGGGTCTAAAAAACAACTATAATAGAAAATGACTATTATTTGGGTTTGTGACCAGGACATTGGGTTAAATGTCTCATTTCAATGAAAAAAAGACGAATTTGCATCTTTTTTTTTCAACTAAAATAGGAAAAAACATATGAACCAAAATGGAAATGTATTTATCATATTACATGATAAGAGTGATACAAAAAGTAACCAAAAACATTTTGAAGTGAGTTGTTTTATGACATTGACGCTTATATATCAAATCACTTTGGGAGACTGCATTTGAAGGTTTATTCGTGAAAGTGATTTGCAATATAAGCGTACATGTTGTAAAACAACTCACTTCTAAATCTTTCTAGCTACTTTTTGTATCTCTCTATTATATAATAAGTACATTTCCAATTTGATTCATATGTTTTCCTAATTTTAGTTGAAGAAAAAAGAAGACTCAAATTTGGCCTTTTTTCATCGAAATGAGACATTTAACCCAATATCCTGGTCACAAAATCAAAGTCTGAGAGAAATAATCATCTTCCATAGTTTTAGGCATAACGAATAGGAAATAACACTCATTAGCATTACCATGGTTTTGCATTACCCAGAAACAAAAATCGTGTTATAGGTCTACATAGTGTTATCTGTCAATGGTTGAGGTGATGACAACAGTTTCTACACTTTGAAACGGGTTAATTTGCAAATGTTGTATTTTTTTACAGAAACATGGAATTAATTAATTAAGAAACAATAAATTAATTAATTAATTTGGAAGGGTATGTAAATGTCAATCTATTTTACTTAATCTGTGTGATGTGCCTCTGATTGTTAGCCATAAGTTGAGGGACAGCAAATGTTATATTATTATTCTCAATAATTCAAAACCATTTAAATCGAGTACAGTATATATTTGTTATTTATATAGTGTACGTTTGTTGTTTTATTATTTCTGGGATACTGCATTATCTTCTGGGAAAAGAGATACTATGAAAAGTGAATATTTTGTCACTTGTATAAAACATTTGGCAACAACATTTTACATCCACACGGAAAAAAATTAGAATCCATATGAAGAATTTATATTAGTGTAGTTGAAGTTTTTTAACAAAGTATATACAGTGGACCCTCGAGATCCGAACACAATCTGTTCGGTTCTCGAATTTGTTCGAATATCGAGCAAAATAAACTAAAATTAAATAGTTAAATTAGTTAAATTTTAGGATGAGTTAATGAGTTAAATTTCCCCATATAATAAGAAATAATGTAAATTAAATCAATCGGTTCCAGAACCTCCCTATATAAAACATTTTAATTTTGCTTAGTACAACTATGGTGCTCTATATTTTATGTATACTATTTTACTAAACATTATAAATGGTTCTGAACTTTTCATTCTTTTTCTTGTGATTTGACTCAATGATTCTCATATCATGAAAATTGTTAGAAGAAAACAGGTAGACAATCACTTCTAAGATGGTCGTTCAAGACAACAAAAAGATAATATTTTATGTATTAAATGTCACAGACTAAAGAAGATTAAAAAATGTAAAATGTAATAATATAACAACTGTTAATGAGTTGATGTTCATGATCAACAACAGACTGGAGCATTTGACGTTTAACTTTGACATTGGACAGATTAAACTACCAATGATAATTGATCATTCCTAGTTTCATGTCCACGTTATTCGATCATATTTTATGACATGTTGATTTTACTCATTAGAACAGCTGATATTGATGAAGTCAGTACTGTATTTATAATAAAAAATGTTTGTTGCCATGTTAATTGTTTGTTTGTTTTTTGTGCTCTAAATGGTTACACAAATTTGTAGAAGTTGTTTTAATTGGAGAAGAATAAATGCAAAGTTTACTTTGCATTTTGGGTGTAGTGTAAATGCAAAGTTTACTTCAACTGTTGATGTTAGAGTATTGTAGAATAAATGGTTTATGGTGTGCATATTTGTATAGTAGCATAGTACTATTGTTAGTTTTCTCAATTACAGCATCCTAAACGTATACATTGAATAGGTCACTAAAGTATTTTTGTTGTATAATGGAAATTTCCACACGATTTTGTTAGATAACTGATTGTTAAAACCTTTTATTTTTAAAGCAAAATGATGTCAATAGTAACCACTTGACAAAGTTGACTGAATGTGCAAACCCTGTAATTCGCACTCAGTGGTTAATCAATGTGAACATGACCCTGATATCTTGGCAACTCTTTTCGTTTTTATTTTTTTTTTATTTATTCAAATCAAATTTTAACCTTTTAGTCATTTTTTCCTTGGCATATATGCAGTGGAGTAGTAGAAGTTCACATTTAACTTTTTTTTTGTAATCTGTAACAAATTTGTGTTATTGGTTTTTCCAATTTACTGATAACAGTAATGCAACAACTCTTTTGCGACGTGCCCTCCAGGGGGAAAGTCTAGTGAGTTTCCAATTACAAGGCCTTTCTGCAATCTTCCGATGTAAACAACAGCTGTATGTGCTACTGCAGGAAGGGCACTTTTACAAGACCACCTTGTGGGCCCAGCCGGCTCTGGCACAATGTGAGAAAGTGATTGAGCGTGTAACATCTATCATCAAAAGCGGACGACCCTACTTGAAGGAAATAGGATGCGTTGTTACTGGGACCATGTGACCTCAGCTGCCAGTGTTTTCTTTTTCCTCTTGCTCCAACTTATCATATCAGTGGGTGAGTTGGATTGGATAAAATATTGCAAATACTATCAGGGAATGAGTGTTGGGTGCGCACAAAATATATATCGGTTTTGAACATCCTGAAAGGCAATATCTTCTGGAATCCTCATAAAGTTGCTTTGTGTGTTTGTCGACAATGAAATATTGCTGCATTATAAAATATGTTATTATTATAACGTGTTATTTATTAAGTGCAGCGAATACTCTATATCTATACGGGTTTTGAGTATCCTGATAATAGGCAAACTATATATCTTCTGGAATCATAAAGTTTCTTCAATGATATATGGTTACACGATATTTAAAATATATTATAACAATTTTTTTTTTATAATAAGAGTGCAATAGCTGACATAGTGAGCGTGTATAATATATCGATATCCTGAAAGGCAAACTGTACATCTTCTGGAATCTATACAATATTGTTTTGTGTGCATGCTAAGAATGAGGTCGATATGGCTATATATATAAAATATATGATTACAACAACCTGTTTTTTAAAAAAAAATAAGAATACGATAAAGAACCTTATGCAATATGGATATATGGATCAATAAATTCAGTAACCTGCAGTTTTATGTGAAAGGTTTATGGTTATAAGTTTGCTGAGTTTGAATCATAACAGCATCTGCTGGAAGAATTGAACTTCTAATTTGATTAATATTTACAGCACTAATCTAAAAATTGGTGCTGTATTTAATTACAGCACCAATTGCTGTAATTAAATTAATTTTAATCTTTGGTACACTTAATTTAACAAGGTATCAAAGTTAACATGGCATAGTAGAAAATAAATTTTTTTGTAATATCGTGACAATTATATATACAGGGTGAGGTAAAGGTTTGGTCACATTTAAATATCTTGAAAACCATTAGTGGTATAAAAATTCTGATTGAACTATTATGTAGATCGGTCATGGGCTATCCAATAAGGTTACCGGAAGTGACCTTAAAAATCATTTTCAAGGTGATCCAATTATTAACTTTTTTTAATATCAATTTTACACCCCATGTGTGATTTAGAAAGATGAAGTAATGCCAACGCATCAAACAAATCGAAAATCGATCTGTAAAAACGGTAGTTACAGGCAAAAGAAGAACCGTGTGACAGGAAAGCAATCTCAGGGGCAACAGCATGGCTCACCTGTCAATGGAGAAGTGGTAAAAAAGTTGTGGGAAGACATGTTAAACTGTTGTATGTGTTAATGCATCAGTCCAATAGGTGTTTTAAAAACTTTTTCATTGCTTTTCCACTAATACATTGTCAAGTAGGCTATGTTTGTTGTGGCTGCCCCTGCTGGCTTTCCTGTTACACAGTTCTTCTTTTGGCTGTAACTTTCGTTTTTACCAGTCGATTTTCGATCTGTTTGATGCTTTGGTATTATTTTGTGATTGTCTTCATCTTTCTACATATTGGGTGTGGAATGCATTTTAAAGAAATTAATAATTGGGTAACCTTGAAAATGACATCCAATGTCATTTCCGGTAACGTCATTGAATAGCCCATGTCCGATATAGATAACAATAATTCAATCAGAATTTTCAGATCACTAATGGTTTTGACGATATTTAGCTGTGACCAGAGTTTTGCCTCACCTTGTATATAAACTTGTTACCTATGTAGTGCGATGCAAATTTTACTATACAACTAAACTTATAACCAATAATCAGCTAATTTACACTGTTTACATTTAATATAATTTCTGAAAAATTTACCATAAACCAATAAATTAGGTTTTGTAAAATGGGTTCAATTTCGGTTTTGAATTTGCAAAGTGTGTGCTAAAGTAAAAAAAAAAAAATATTAAAAATTCTTAAATTTTCAATATAAGTGCTAGAATGATATTATTAAACATACATAAATTAATGTATAAGTAAAATTTATACCATATTATAAAAATATTATAAAGAATATGGCTGCATTAATCAAGATATAATTGAAAGGCCTGCTACAAGTGTGTTACATAACTTTTTGTCAAAAAAATGACATTTTAAAGGCATTTTCGAATGTGTTAGGTGAAATTTTATGTTCCTAACGCATGCTTTTGAACAAAACAACTGTGAAGCGTTAAATTCGCTTTCCTCGAAATTGTAAAAATGTTACTTAACACCCTTTTACACCAGGCCCTTAGGTGCATTTACACGATGATAGTTTTGGTGATAGTTGCTGTGATGATAGCGACTATCACCCCACGGATATTTTTGTAAAAATGATGTTAACTTTAATATTTAATTTTGAATGTTTTCCACAATTAAAACGTATTCCAATAATATTTTGGATATTACTGTATATAAAGTCTCGTTTACACAAAGACAGTTGTCACTGTCACAACAGCACTATCGCCAAAACTATCATTGTGTAAACGGGCCTTTAGATTTACTGTAAATTGAAAATACAATTTAATGTGTTTTATAGGTATTTTACTGTATTATATTTTTAAAAATATAATTAAAACCTACAAACAATGTTATTTTGAAGCAGAATTTCATTTGATCACTCTTAATCGTCTCAGACAAATAAGTTTATAACTCCATGGTCTAATCTTTAACGTTTAAAACTGTTGTGAATTCTGTGTGTATGACATCTGTATTTATGGAGTGACTTGGTAAACGATTTTTTCACTTATTGGTTTTGAATTATTTACTGAATTAATGTATACAAACTAAAATATGCTTCCTGTGTATTCTCTCAGCAATTGAAGCTTTGTTTTCCTGTTTTTTCCCCTTCACTGATGGAAAATTTTTGTGCGCTAGTTTTACATAACACTATATTGGAAAATTATTTCAAGGTCTCTTGATTACATGTTTGCTGTTATCACTGACAAACATATTTTTTTCAGGCTAGATGGATATATTTTTTTAATTGGTTAATTATGCACACACAAAAATTGACATAAATAAAATGCTATAGAGTATTGCGCATAAATGTTAAGAAACTGAACATTGTAAAATTCATGCAAGTTCACTAACTTGTGCTTTATTTGTTGCACTACGATTAAGTTTGGGGGAGGAGGAGCAAGTCATAAAACTTGATTACTCTAATATTGCAAAATTCTGGCAATGGATTTTCATTTCATTGGTTGCAGTTGATATTAGCCTTCTGAATCCTCATGACATTATTTTATCTTCTGTTTGTAAAGGGGGTTTTACACGATGATGATTTTGGCGATAGTTGCTGTTGACAGCAACACCTACTACTTTGAAGTTATGCGGTGCGAAATCAGGGGTCCCAGGTTATACTGTAATGCTATATGGATTGTGTGTTTTGGTAATTCCCCATCATCATACTAAGAGCACTTATCAACTTTGGAATTTTTAAAAAAGTTTGTATTTTCGCCAAAACCATCATTGTGTAAACAACGTTGATAGTAACTATCGTGTCACTGTTGTGACAATTACTATCATTATCCCACTACTCGATGGTAGTTTTGATGATATGACAGCAAATAACGCCAACTCATCGTTGTATAAATGCCACGATAGTCAATGTTGCATTATAATTACACTATAAAATTCAAATAATTATCAAACTAGATAATTGTCAGCTATATCATCGTGTAAACCAGCGGTTCTCAAACTTTTTTTGCCGCGGCACTCTTGTCGGGCTAAAAAACATTTTGCGGCACAGCTACCCTTAAAGCGGTTTGAATACTTTGGAAAAGAAGAAAAAATAGTGCAAATTTAATGCTTAGTTGTCTTTAATGCAATGAATGAAACTTTGAATGAATTTTTAATTATTTCCTTTATGTTTATGGCACCCCTGGCATACGCTCGTGGCACCCAGTTTGAGAACCGCTGGAGTAAACTACAGGTGATTGGTTGATACCTTTCAGTAGTCATATGTATGTATCATATGTAGTCATAATACTCGATGTAAGTGATACCTGTCAATACAGTACTCAATGCTTTGCTTGATACATATCGAGTATCGGCTTATCATTCATAGTCACTACACTACCCTATTATCATATAAAAACTAGGGCTTCTCATTTCCAGCAAAATTTAAATTCCAGGATTTTTCATCATTTGTTAAAAAGTATAACCACATGAAAGTATCCAATTAATTTTTTTCAAAAAAACACGGATTAATTTTATTAGAAAAACATAACGACATATTAGAAAATAATTCAAAGTAACAAATCAAAAATTAATAATCAGTCCACCAGTAAGCTAAAATATGTTTGTGAATGTGTTGTTATTTTTCAAATAATTTTTCCATGTGCATAAATTGACCACGGAACCAACACTTATAATGATGACCGAATTACTTGTGATGAAAAGACCAGCCATTTGCTAGGAAACCCATCTTTGCATCACAAACTTTGACGTAAAAGTTACGTGGCTTAGCGCTTTTTTGATAGAACACGTATAAATTCATGTTTGAAGACGTATAAAGTTGTATTTATATTTTATTTTATCATAATTCATGGTAATTTAATATTAATTTTATTTTATTTTGTTATAATTTTAATTTTAATTTTGATGTAAAGCATGTGAGATGTATAACACGTAAGATCCCACATTCCCACTTGGTTAAATTTTTCATGATGCTGATGATATTTGACTTTGCATGATAGGTGACATGATACATTGTCACCGTGTAATTACTCAAAGATAATTACTCTCATGCTTTCATGATATTCACTTCTGTGAGAAATACTATCATCGTGTAAACGTGCTTTTACATGCTGAAATTGATGATAAATATATGGAAAAATGAGACAGCAAATGCTAAATCTACAAGTACTTCATATATACGATTTTTGCATTATATGATGAGGAATTCTTCAAGTTCTTGTTATGCAATCAAAGTTCACCATTACGCGATTTTATATAGGAGATGAACTATCCTTAATTTGCTGTTTTCTTCCCTTGATAATATAGTTGCTTAATAATGATTGACATGGATTTTAAGCTATATAAATAATGATAATTGGCATAATGCTGGGCTAGTCTTTGATGATTGGGATTGTTCCTTGCAGTTTTGCAACTTCATGAAGATTTCGATATATACGAATTTTGATTAGTGTATTACTGATTCAGAAAAAAAAAATTGAACCAGTGTAAGTTAAACTGGTTTAAAAATATTTTTTGTCAGATTTGAATAATTTGTCAGAATTAAAACAGCCCCTTAATTTAAAAATGACCTTTCGTCATAGAAAAAAAAATGGTGTTGTGCTGCCTAAATGCAGGGCTGGATTTAAGCCAATTGAACCAATTTTTTCCAATTGCCCCCCCCCCTCGCACTTATTTTCCAGGTGTTCAACAAAAAAACGTTACTGATGTTCAAGGAGTGATTTCTCATGAACCTCTTAAGCTAGAGGAACATAAAAAATACTGTATGAAAGATCAGTTCATTAGCTTCACATTGATCTATAATTCTATGCTGTGCTATGGCCCCCATACATTGGTGTAATGGCCACACGAAAAAAAACACCCACCAGTTGTAAATCTATGCTGTTAATAATGTAATTACCACTTAAAAATTTAATTTTTACTTACAATTCTACTAATGGTGTAAATTTGTAATTTCTTGTTATTCTATGGCTGTTACCAATATCTTACCAAGAACAAATTAACTTGAGAGCATGTACAGTATAAGTGATATAATGTAGGTTATTTATGACTCTGGGTGGCACTCCTCTTGCAGTGAAGGAGGTTCACTTTCTTGGCTTGGTTTTCGTTCGCATACTCAAATAGCTTCCCCATCTACGTCAACTGAAGCTTCGTTGCCAAAAAGCATTGGATCGCCTCAGGTTCCTGAGCCACCAATCCTGGGGAGCTGATCACCAGGTCATGTCGATGCTGTGCCGTTTGTTGGTTAGGTCCTGGCTTTTATATGGTTCGGTTGTCTTTTCATCTCAGCGACCATCTTACTTGTCACGGATCTACAGTATTCACCATGCTGGAACTCGAATTGCAATAGGGGCATTTCGAACAAGCCCTGTTATTAGCAAGTGCGTGAAAAGTGCGGAGCTTCCATTTCACCACCTCCTGGAAGCTGCAACATGTACTTCCGTGGCACGTCTTTATGCCACCACTGATAATTCAGCATACCAGTATGTGTTTCGTCCATCTAAACAGCTATATGCTGTTTGCTGTATGCTCAGAGAATCAGGGTCACCCAACCATTGCATGTTGGTGTGCATGCTGCGAAATCCTTTCGCCCTGATACTTGGTCTCCGGTACTTTCTGTTCGTCTATCTTGTCCTCCATGGATGCTTTCACAAATTTCATTCATCATGGACTTAAGCCAATTGGATTAAGAGTGCTTAACTGCCCTGCAGAGTACATCCGACACTTTGAGCAGATCCTCCATCACCATCACTACTTTGCGGCTGTCTATACGGATGGATGAAAAGATGAGAATAGAGTAAGGGTTTAGATACGTATCTCATGTTTTTAACATCAGCGGGTGTTTTTCATCTATGTACAGTGTCTTCTTGGCTGAACTTTTAGCTCATAGGCGTGCGCAGCGTATTTCTTAAGGGTGTGCATACCAAAGTATCGATATTTTATGTATCAATATTTTTATATC
>JAQIWH010001420.1:0-31863 GCA_034695005.1 Cryptops parisi | reverse complement strand
TCCAATGTAATAGAAAAGCTGACCAAACGGTTCAAAGCGGGATTACAATGAATTCATGTTTATTTAAATCCGATTTCGATCTACTGTAGTACTTCCTGTAGCTCGTTGATGCTTGTAGGAGTACACTTAAGATAAGATACCGGTATCCGTTTTTTTTATATGCATCTATTATCATAGTAGATGAATGCGTTTCACAAAAGCGGTTGACATTTTAAGTGTATTTTAAATAGTGAACGAATCGACTCCTCAGCTTTGAATGCAATTCATGTGGATTGCGCAGAGCCATAAAAGCGTTGTTATCGTGACAAGGACAACGAATTAGGTGGGGGAGAGGTAACATGCTGTTAAAAACAGATCATAAAAATAAATACAACGAATGAAACACAAGTTTTTCAATAATCCACACTTTTACGAGGCACGCGAATGAACAGAACATCTATTTTGTTCCGTCATCATCATCAACAACATTTCCAGTGATGTCAGCGTACACTACACAAAAGCGTGCAGCTTATACGCGTTTCGATCCAAACAAAAAACACAACAATACGAGATGGTTTAGCTAACCTTGACTTATTTAGACACTTTTATTCTTAACGCCAACTGGAGAGGAAAACACATAAGTTTAATTTAAAAAAATGTCGGGTCAATTTGAAATACTCTCTAGTGTTGTGTGCATCATAAGAGTGCGCGCTAATGAAAATTTATTTGTTTTAATTTACTCTCTTTACTCAATTATTTTACTTTCCTTTGATGTCAATGTTTAGCCTTTTTTTTAAGGCGACGATATGTTTTTTTATATATATGTAAGGAGCCAGAATTTTGCTCATGTGCCTAATTTCGTATGTCGGTCCTACTGTTAAGATCGGTATGGTTCCAGCACATCTGCCCAGAAGAAGTCCAAGTCTTTATTTGTACATGGTGCTATTAGTCATATTGACTGTTTTAAAAGTAAATAAAATAAATAATAATAAAAACATATATTTCATAATAAAGTAACATTAAAACTAATTTGTAGTAGAGTTGAATAACGTATACAGCAATTAATTGTATTGGAAATAAAATTATTTTATACTTTTCTGTGCAATTTTTTAAAGTTGGTTTTTTGATTGTTTAATTATTCCTCGAAAAGAGTTGCTGACGATTTTCCTAAATTTTAAGCCACCACACATTGTTGTACACACATAAAGATAAATGCATTTATTTGATGTACCGGTATAGTTTACTACCTATAGCTCATGTGAGCATGCGCAGCCATTCATTGTTTGGAGTGTAAAACCGATCCAGCCAATAAACACTTAACACATTTCAGCTCAAAATATAGTGTTTATTTCAGGAACGATGAGCTTGATGTAAAAGAGGTCATCTTCTCTATACACAGTACATTTGTACATATAAAAGAAAGTGTCCTGACTGATTAATCAACGCCCAGCTTAAACCGTTTAACCTAGGAACATGAAATTTGGAAGGTACATTGTTATCGGATACCGGTACATTGTTTTCATGTTTTTATGACGTAAACATCCACTAAGGAAAAATTTTTCCAAATTCCGTCCCCAAGGGGGTGAAAATGGGGGGGGGAGTAAATCTTTAAAGAGAATAGCTATATCTCAAAAATCGAAGATGTTATCGATGTGAAAATTGGTATTCAGATTCCCCTTTAAAAATAAAGAAACACGTGTTTTACCATTTTTCGAAACTTCAGTTAAGAGGGTGAAAAGGTGGGAAAGTGTGTGAACTTGTTTAAGAGTATACCTGTATTCCAAAAATAAAAAATGTTATAGACGTGAAAATTGGTATTTAAATTCCCCTGTAAAATTAAAGAAACGTTTGTTTTACCATTTTCCGGAAATTCGGTTAAGAGGGTTAAAAAATGGGAGATAATTTTTTAGGAAGATATCTATATCTCAAAGACGTGAAAATTGGAATTTAGATTCTTCTTTAAAAATAAAGAAACACGTGTTTTCCGTTTTTCAAAATCCAGTTGAGAGAAGTGAAAAAGAAGGAAAGGAGATAAACTTTTTTAAGATTATACCTGTGTCTCAAAAATCAAAAGTGGTATAGATGTGAAAATTAGTATTTATATTTTTCTACAACATTAAACAAACACGTGTCTTTCTATTTTCCGGAAATTCGGTTAAAAAAAAGGGGGGGGGAATGGTGTTAACTTTTCAGGAGAATAACTATATCTCAAAGAAGTGAATATGAAACTTCAACACTTTCACCCTGGTTCTAGAGTGGTGCGGAGACGAAGTCCCGCGGGTATTGCTAGTCATTTATAACCTTTTACTTAACTTCACTGGTGGTTTAAGAAGGATGGGATGTATCGACCTCTTTGAGCTCGTTTTTTGGTGAGTTCCCAGTGACCTGAAATTTAGAACAGACATAACCCTTAGAACATTTTCCCACGGGTTATGTTTATGTTCAAAATTTTGTTGTATGTATTAAATTTTGACGGCGTGTTGTTTCGGAGAAATTGACACGTCAAATTCATTTTTCGTTATAGAATTCTCATAGTGTGTTCCTGAGTAAAATGCTACAGATTTAGTACAGCCAAAGTACATAGCTTTTATAGCCAGATTACACCATTGTTGAAGATCAATAGAAATACATATATACAAATAGAAATACATTAACGGTATGTATAGTTTACTACACATATAAGACATCTGAGAAACCAGTCTTTGTTGCAAGTTTTACACCATTATAGTTAGCTACATATAGTTTATCTGGTCAAGCATTTATTGTCATTAATTCTTCCGAATAAACATTATAAAACACAAATCAACAAAAAAATTTTTTTCAAATCAACGAAGTTTTTCCTATTACCGTACTTGTTAATTACTTATTTCGATTGCTGAAGATGAATTACAGAAGATTAATTGCGACCGCGGTAAATTGTACGGGAGAGGGATTAATTGTAAGAGATGAGTTGCTGGCGATGAATTTTCCAGACACCTTTTTTTTTCCATCTTAGTATTTCATACGAACTTTCAATGAATTTCTAGGAAATTCAAATTGAATTTTCAGGAGATTTTTCTTGAGGGAGATCATATAAACAAAAAACAAAGATTTTTTTTTCGGGGTCACGTGAATTGCGTTTAAAATTGACGAAAAACCAACACCACGTTAGTATCCTGAAAAAAAAAAAGGTTCACCTCTAACCGAAATAAAAGAACTCATAAAACCTATGTTAACCGATTTTAACTTTTTCACGTAAGGTGGTCATAAGAGCAAAAAAAAAAAAATGTTTTCGGTACCGGTAATGATATAAAATTAGTTTTCGCACTTTAAAAGTTGGGAATTGGAGCAAGGCCTTATTTAATGACAAAACCTAGTTACTTCGATGTCTACTCCGTCCTCGTCAAGGTTGTCCTTAGTGACAAGAATGAACATTCATTAAGATGGCCGAATGAATTACTTGGTTTTCTTCTAATCGATCTGAATGACATAATCACACTGACTTAATGCTGTTGCTATGTTCTTTCGTTTGCTCGACAGCCCGGCAAGGACGGTGTGTGGGCGGTTCGAGGAATCGTCGAGAGACCCAAACGAGCGACACGTGTCAACAACACTACGGTGGACTAATTCCCCAAGGGGACCCAGGGAGCAAAAGAGGAGACGTACAAAGTGGTGTGGCCCTCACGCCGTGTACGATGGGGTGGTAGTCACCGTTGTTCGAAGAAGGAGTAGGTTTTCTTTTATTATTATTCTGCCTCGTCCATTCCTTTGGTCTTCCCGACCAAAGGAATGGGTGGTTGGGGGTCAGTTTAAGTCTCGGGGTCAGGAAATATTAATTTAATCCTCTTCTTAACTTGTGATCATTAAACAAATAATTAATCAATGTCAACAAAATTACAAAATATGTCAGACATAGCTTTAGCTTATAAAACATTAATCAACACCCGAAAACGAGCTCAGCGCGACAAGAAAAACAGTAAACTAATCTCCGGTTTTAAATGTTCAATCAATTAAGTAAGAAATGACAACATTGGTTTTCCAAAATATGTGATATCTTCGATGAATACAAGGCGTCAGTGTGATGAGAAAACTCATTACCCGATTGAATTGGAGCGAGTGTTCCAATTGATCTAACGAACATGGCTACTTCTCGCTCCATGTTCGTTACAACAACAGAGCTGGAAGTATCAAAAAATGTATTTGGTTGACATTATTCTAGACAAGAGAAGTCGCATCTCTGTAGCAGCCCACTTCACTCTTGGCTTGGCGAATGACCGTTTACGTTTAATCGTGTTGAATGAAACTGTTCGTTTGGTGAATTGGTTTCCCGATATGCAAAATAAGTCTGTATTGCCTATGCCTCAAGTCAGATTCGGGGAAAACACAAACCCTTGACAAATATTATTGGCGGTGTATTGCAATTATCATAGGATTGTTGTAAAACCATTGGCAATGATAATTTGGGACATTAGGGTTTCATTAGTTTACCCATCACAATCTTACACGCGCTGCTGCCTTCCATAAAAAGAAACCTAATTTGCCAGGCAGTGTGGAGTCAAACTTGAACGTTCACTACTCTGGAGTAGAGCTTGCTATAGGAACGTAACAACAACGCATGTACACTGTATACAAACATTTCTTTTCTACTATATGGCTAAAATACTCGTGCTTCGATATAAAAAGCTATAATCCACTACCGGTACTATATGTATTGTATACTTTCCTTTGTATGTGTGCTTGTGTGTATTTCACAATAAACTTTGTGAAGGTGAATAGCTCACGTACAGTAGGTTGTCACCCGTTCTTTATTTTAAAGGACATCATACTATTTAAACAATTTGTTCTTTGTCCTTTACCGAAGTGATAAAAAAAACAAAATGTCCTTTTCGAAAACGGATAGATTTCTACAAAAAATACTAGAGTTTCAGAAAAATGTGCAATTTTCTTGAGAAAAAGTAAGTTGCAATTTCAATGAGTACAGTAGAACTTCTCTAACTCAAACACCCAAGGGACCAAAAAATTCGAGTTAGAGAGAAATTGGAGTTAAAGAAGTTCGTTAATATGTATGGCTGGTTATAGAGACCGTGAACAAATTCGAGTAGAGATATTCGAATTAGAGAAGTTCCACTGTATCATATCTCAGTGACAGACAAAACACCTCCGCAAACACCATAGTCCCTAATCTAAAGTGACTTACCCAACTACACCCCAATCTTCAAGACATCAAAAAAAAAACTCACAAGAAATCATATTTACGTAACCGGTACGGTACATGAAATGGCATGAGAACTAAATGTACACTAAACTAAAGTGTGATTTTTATGGATATCGTTTTTATAGATAAACTTCAAAAGGTGGCAACCTTTTGAAGTTTATTACGTCACGATAAATAAGCTTACGATTATACGTGAGCAAACCGACATGAATGAAACACGTGGATAACCATAACATCGTGTAAACAAAGGTGTGTATAAAAGAGGATCCCCAGTCAGACAGAGTTTGTGGAATTCGTTCCATGATCATTATTGACAGGTTAAACCCTTCATTATTATTGTTTATGTTGGGCATACAGCAAGTAAACCTATAATTTCCTTTGTATGTGTGTGTATGTCACACTTTAAGTCCACGAGTTCATCATAGCAAGGTGAGTGTAATTTAAACACTGATATATTAGATTAATAGGGATAGAATCTTAACAAGGAGATGGAAAAAACTGAAAAAAGTAGCTCACTGTTGGCAACATGACTTTTAAGTTAAATTAACTTAAAACAGTCATGTCAAACGCCAAATGTCGCCAGGCAACAGTAATTAATTGCGTAATGAAAAAAGTTTTTCCGTCACTGTTGATGGACATACAGCTAGTTCTAATAAAACAGCTTTATCAATTATCGATATATTAGCCAACTTCGAGAAACCTTTCACCAACCTACAGTATAGAAAGACTAATGCAATCGTTAAAGCAGACATCTCTTTTAGCTAGTTGATAATAGCAGTAGACTACCTAGTTATAGTACATAACGCCATGACTAACTTTTACAATGAAAGTACGATTAGTTAGTACGTACCGCCGACGCACAGTGGGGCAAAAAGGCTGCAAAACTAGCAACAAAATGAAAAAATTGAAATGTACATACACATTCCATACTTTCATCTTTCAATACACCACTACTATAACGGTATTCAAAATTCTGTGGCCCCTCCACGATTCCCACCTGAGCCCCCTGTTAAAATTACTTTCCCTTGGATACTAAACTTGTCTCGTATGTGCGTTTTTATAACCTGTTGTTTTTTTTTTTTAAATTGTTTATTGCTAGTATAAAGAGACTTATCAATTATTACAATACAAATTAGGTTGGCTAGCAATTGGTTTCCACACGGGTTTACCTGTTACATGGAAACCGATAGACTGGTCACAGACATAGATAATAGCAAATAGTAACACAAGTTAGCTTATATCTAGTTTATAGTTAATTATTATTAAGTATAACCTATAGTTAATTGTACAGTTACGTTAATCATTTGAGAAGATTTTTCTTCTATTTTCCGGAAGGCATACTGGTAGAGAACCATACCACGTATAGAATGCAAAGGTACAAAGAATCTATCAGGCTTATCAGTAATTACAAAACTACAGTATCTACAAGGTAGTTATAAACAGAAAAAAAAACAGCAAAAAACATAGAAAACAAAAACACAGAAAAAACAACAACGAAAAAATAGATGAATATAAAAACAGAGTAAAATAAAAATCAAAAACATCAAACAAAAAGCAAAAACAAAAAAAGAACCAAAAAAAAAAACAAACAAATAACTCAGATTATCTTATCATAGACTATTACTTTAGTCTTACGAGAAAGATTTTTCCCCTTTTTTGTTTTCTCTTATTCACAGAACACATACAACATAGGTCCACAATAATTATGATAGATACAGCGATAAGTAGTGAAGGTATATAGCTAACGGCTGTCCAATCGTTTTATATCCCAACTTATCTGAAAAATTTTTTTTCTATTTTCTGGAAAGCATACTGGTATAAGTCCATACCACGTATAAGTTGCAAAAATACAGACAGACTATCAGGTTTATCATTAATTACAATAACAACAGTATCTGCAAGGACAACAAAATGAACAAAATGAGCACAGTGAACAGAATGAACATCTTATCATAAACCATTGCTGTAGTCTTACGAAAAAAGTTTTTTTGTCTTTTTTTTCTTCTCTCCTTTTTTTTCCCTTTTTTTTTCTCTTATTTACAGCACACATACAGAATAAATAGTACCAATAGCATAAATCCGTACCATGGAAGTTTCAAAAGATTAAGAAATCAAACAAACTTATCAATAAATCACAATAAAAACAAGAGTCATAATTAAATGCACAGTACTGCATTACATATACATTATTTTTATACCTCAAGGGGGATTTTACACTATGTGGCTGCTGGATTCGTAGCTGCCGAGTCCGACGTCCCGTTCAGCTTTTATTGGCAATTGTTAGCTCTACTTCTCTGATCTAGTAAAGTTGTGAGGTTAAGTGTGGGCATTGATAAATATATACATTTCTTTTAGAAAACTAATCTCAGACTTGGCAGTGCGACATGTTGTTGGTAATGAGTTCCAGCAGTTTATTGTTCTGTACCATGTTGCCTTTCTCGCAAAAATAGTCTTGGTTTTTGGTATTGTTAGTGTATACCTGATATCAGGCCTCATTGAGCGACATAAAAGATGGTCGAAATGGCCGAAATTCTTTTTTTTATATGCCATCTGCGCTATTCGTAATATGTATAGATCATATACATTTAGTAATGGTTTTATAAATTTTTGAGGTTGTACTTGTTCCTGTCTTAGCAGTTTAAAATAGCGATTTTGTAGTCGAAATATTGTTTGCATGTGAGAGCGGGAGGCTGTACCCCATATCAAACGTTTGTTGCACGTTTGCAGCTTTGTGTTTGAAAAATTGACATTTTTTGCTATGGAACCTTTTAGTTCAAGTATATAGGGATAGCTTAGTAATTATAAACGTGTATTTAAAAGCATGTAGGCCTAATTCATAAAACTAAGCTACGGAAACATGACCGCAAAAAGATGTTTTATGTTTCAATGATGTTGACACACATTGATCTCGATGTTCCCAGTGAGTCCCAGTGTCGATTTTTGGTTTCTGCGATTTGATGATGAATACAGATTATAGGACCGTTTTGTTTAGCTGCTATTTTGTGCTATACTTTGTTCACTGCACAAGTATTTTCAAGGGCTAGTAATAACCATATGTCCGAAACTTTTGGATCACCCTGTTGACATCACCAGTGGTTCTAGGAGTGTTTTTCTGTGAGCAGACGTTTTGATCACCCTGTATAGTAATAATTGACTTCTAGACTCAATTTAAGCCTTTTTTTTAACACCAGCAGCCCTGATGAGAGATATCAAACTTAGAATTCCAAGCAAATATATCATCTGAATTAATGCTAAGATTTAAGCTCTCTTGCCCCACTGTGCGACAGTATGTACGAATTACGTGAAAATTGAAAAAAGTGTCACAAGAAACGTTCATCTGAATAAAGTATGTATGGTACGGTACCATACGTACTTAATTCAGATTTAACGTTTCTTGCGATGCCTTCTCACTTTTCAACCGTATCAAATAACATTATCGTAGTAAAAATATTTTTAAAAAACACGGTACCGTACTCTTCTTTTAACAGAAAAACCGCTTGTGGTTGGACTACAGTTTAGAAACAAACAAAAACGTATTGATTTTAAAATTACAATTATAAAGTGCTGTATTGTTAACTAACCTAAACTGGCATCTATACCCTTAGACATTAGTTAAAAACAACAATTCTGCGCCTAATCGCTGGTGCCACAAGTGGCTTCTCTGTTAAAGGAAGAGTACAAAACCCATATAGGTTAAAACATTCGCTTAGAAACTCGGAACTTCGTTCACTAGGTAAACTAGGTACTTCTCATAAGTGTCCATAACGTAAGTCATAGGATAACTCAGGTATACAAATGAAAAAAAAAACAATTTATCGTAGGTAAAAGCAAAGCAGGTGTTTATCTTTAAACGAGTGGAAAAAAAAATGAAAACGTCAACGTCCAATGCGTATTTACTGTGTGTACTTTCCTCTTTCTCCCCGTTTCGGTCACGTGATAACCCCCTCCCTTCCGTTCGTTCCTACTGTAGTTCTTCTAGCAAAGTGTGTCGTCGTCTGTCGGTTGAACTATCTTTCATCATCTTCGATCGTTCTTTTTCCCGATCGACGCCCACGCGCTGCCAATGGACTCGCCCGTATTGGGCTGAGTAGCAGGAGTAGGAGGAAAAGTACAAGGTAAACCACAACGTCGGCGACGACAAACATCTCCATCGATTTTTGTGGCGACAAAGCAACGCGGGGAAACCCTCCACGGGAAACCAGGCCTAAACAGAAAACTTCCTGACCAAAGAGGGATTCCAACCAACAAAAAATAAAAACTTTCTTTTCTTTTTTTATGGATTTTTTTGAGACCCGCATTTTAAATCGAATCCATCGTTAGGCATAATAAAAATAATTCTAAAAACAAACAAAACAACGAATGTAACTATTATTGGTAACTAGTGATTGTAATCATGTTTTTAATCGAGTCGAATCGTATCTAATGGATCAACAATGACTTCATTGTAATATTCTTTTTGTGCGCGTCATTTGTGCTCATTCGTTTAAGTTGGGATCTTTTCATTTTGTATTTGTCCATCTTACATTAAATTTGATTTTTTATTATTGTAATCGGGCGAAATGTATTCTAAATTGTAATCATGTTTTTAACCAAGTCAAATCGTATGGACCAACATTGATTCTATTGTGACGTGGTTTTTAGTTGTGACTCGTTTAATTTTTTAATTTCTTTACTTTGTATTTTGTCGTGTTTGTTTTGGAACATTATCCTAGTGTCGTTGTATGACGTTTTAATCAAAATAAATAAATAATCCAAATAAACTATGTAAGGTTCCGGTACATTGTACATATAGTTGTTGTAATAAGTAAATCCTGAATTTCATCATGACGATTTTAAAGTAATTTAAGTAATCGAACTCCTATACCAAACCAAGAAGTTGCACGTGACAATTGATTTTTCTTTTGTGGCGATTCTTGACAGAAAATGCCTCCAACGTCCAACCTGACCTTACAAAAGTCGTGGCATGAACATTGAAACCTGAAAGTACTGTAACTCGAACCACGCCCCTACAGGCAAGCCTATCTCAAGATCAATCCACTGCATGAAGAAGTATATTTATGGAAGTACAGTAATGCAGAGCTAACTATAAATATGTGAAGGGTGACACGAAACAATTTTTCTCACAGTTTCGAAAGTAGTAAAAAAATGTGTTTGACTCTTGGCCTGTCATGCAGCAACAGCACTTGTGAAATTAAAAGTATCGATTTTTCGAACACTACCTGCCTCGTAGGTTTTTCCCATTCATGAATAAACACGAACGAACGAACGTATTTGCATCGCACGACATCCTTTCAATATTTTCAAGTACTGTAGATGGTGGAACAACGGTAACAAAAATACCCATGATTAATACACACATGCCTTCTACACATCGAGCTATTAAGAGATCACCAATTGACTATAAACTCAACTAAAATAGAGATAAAACTATTTATTATGAAAAATTAGCAATGCATTTTATTTGAACTTGCTAACGAACTTGTTATTTGGACTAATTGAATCATTAATTAGCCCAAATAATTATTTGGAGATGTAAAAACCATTTGAATTGTTTATTGTTCTTTTTAACAAACCTAAAGGATCGGTGTATTTTACAACCAACCAACAAAAAAGCAAACATGACATGAAAAACAACTAAATTACAAAAAACAAAAAAGAAAAAACAACATGGAAAAAAAAAGGAAAAAAAAAGAGGAAAAGTTATGACTAACCAATCAAAATCAATGGCACCACAATAGATGAGTATATAGTTTTTTTCTCAAAATGTTTGTAAGGTCTGTTATTTGAAGTATTAACAGTGAAAGGCACTTTCGCAACCTAGTAGGTAGGTTATTCCAGAATATTGTAAGTATTATAAGGTAATGCTTACTGAAGTTATTTGATATAAGTATCAAGTCGGTGATAACTAATTAGTTGTGAGATTGTCAAGAGTTTAAATAGTTGCAAGTTAGAGGAAATAAATGTGTAAACAGAGAATCCAAAAATTTTTCTATTTAAAATATTATAACTGACAAAGTCTTTTTATCCGGATTTGATGGGTCTGACCAAAGTAAGATTTCATAGGTAATCGTTAGTACAATTTTTGTTTTATTGACAGTAATTTTTTCTTTTGTCGAAAGAATATCTTTAAGGCGTTTGGTAATGAATTTTATTTTTGGAGTTTTTTTGATCAAATTGTCGCTGTCGTGAATACCAAAATTAAGTTCGAAATCTAAAGTAACACCTAAAAATGTAAGGAATTGGTTTTGTTTGTTACTGTGTTGAGATATGTTAATAGTTTTTGTTTTTAAATGGTTAAGAGTTAAATATATTTCTACAAACCATTTTTCCATAACGTGTAAGTCATTTTTCATTAAATAGTTAACGAAAAATGACCCCTTAGTATCACTACCCTTAAGTAAGTTACCCTTTAGTATCTATGTAATTCATAGATACTAAAGGGTAAAATAAGAATATTATCATCTACATAAAATAGTAAAATTGATGATAGGTTTAAATCAAAAACTAAATTTGCACAGCGGCATACAATATATTAGCCAAAGGAGAACCTTGCGTAATACCGTTAACAGAAGGAGTTCATATGCAATGCGGGATTCATGTGCAATGGTCGTGCTCGTGTCATATGGAATTTGAAAAAAAAAACAGTTATTAAAATAATCATAAAGAACATCTAAGCAAATATAAGAAAGTGTTAGTTGTAACAAGGAACACAACACTGCATTTCTTGAGATTGAATCGTATGCTTTAGATAAGTCTATACCGGTAATCAAAATATTGGGGTTTTTTGACTTTTTGATATTAATGATATCATAAAATGTTAACAAGAAATATGGAAACATTTTTTAATGGTTTAGTACCGAAAGCGTTTGAAGGAATTGTTAAGTGAATTAGATTATTTTTTTTCTTGGAAAAGAATACTATCCGCAAGTTTAGAAATTAAAGAAAGAATTGCAATCGGTCGATAATAATTTATTAAATAAATGAAGTCTAATTTGTATTTAGGTATGTATTATTGTATGCAATTTTCCAAGAATTTGGATATTTCGAGATTTTGTAAATTTAATTTGTAAACCATTTGTCACATTGGACTACCTCCCAACCATAAGACACCATGCAATCGTAGAGATCAGAAGATGTTACATGGTCAAGCAGATTACCAACTTTAACTCGTACGCGTACCGTACGAGGGGGTCTAGGTTTTGTTGGTGGAGTAAATTGATCTATTTCCCATATGAGTTTTCGTGTTTCACTTGTTCCTTTGAAAAGTATCGTGGATGGTTGTTGACTTTGTTGATTTCGTGTAAGAAACTGACGGTTGTAAACATTAGATTTGTATGGCTGACTTTTATTTCTGGCACTTTATCCTTTTGTAATGTTTTTTTAAGAATGTCTGCATACGAAGTAGATACGAAATTTGTACTTTTGTGATTGTCCAATTCAGGAAGAAGATTGGAGTATTTATTCAGCTTAAGACTGGAATTGGTTTCACCAGGCTGGAACCGAAGGATCTTGTTGGGTTGATGAGATTGAGGGAAGAAAGACTCCCTCTGTGGTTTTGCGTTGGTGGTTAGAGTTCTTAGATAAACCATCTTAAAAAGGTTTAGTTACGTTGTTGTTGTCTTGTGACGTCATATGTTGTTGATTTTGATTAAATTCAACAGTGCTTTTTAACAACACTACCTGTGTTGATATATCATTAATGCGCTGAGAAAGCTGGTTTATCGAATCAATTATCTTGATTGTACTGCTGTCAGTAGATTAATTCTTATCGTGTTCCTTGGGTTGAAAAGGTTCATCAGTTGCATCAATGTCGGCCATTGTGATGTCGATGTCAGCTTGTCTTCGCTAATCACTAATCTAATCAATATCGTTGAAAATAATATCAAAACTTGCGTTGATTTTTTAGTTGTCATCACTTGTCGATGAACGGGATGATAGTAGTGCTGATAAAACCATTGTTTTGAGTTCATGAAAAATCAAACTAGGAATTATACTAGGTCTCTCTGTGTTATGCATTCGCGTGGACCATGTGTAATCTAAACATCTTTAATCCATCGATTATCCATCTAATCGATGGCTAACTATTAACAACACGTTGAAAATTCACGCTCCCTCAAGCTTACAGCCTCCAGCGAAATATGTCGAAAATTTTAGACCAGTTACAAAATTTTTATTATTTATTAAATTTTACTATTATTTAATAGTATAATTTTTAATAAAATAAACTATTGCTCCATTATAACGAACAACAGCTCTTGTATAGTAATTATACAGTATTTACCAATATTCATTATTGACCTAATGATCGTTCCATGAAATAGAGACACTATTCGCCCATTTCATATACCCGGTACAGTACTGTAATTAATTCTTTACATCGTCATTATTAAGTTCTTGTGCGGTTTTAAATTTTCATAACTTCAGATCCATTGTAATTTGTAAGTAAAACTACAATAAACACCAGTCTGTAAAATAACAGTTATGCAGTTACGAATGCAGATTATTATAGTTCAGTGAGTACTAAGACTGATTAAAGACAGTTTTATATTAAAATAAAACTGATTTTTAATAAAAAATTTTATTGATTTTTTCATCCATTTTTTTATTTTATGTTACAGTATTCATAAAAAAAAAGTAGGCTATCTTTTTTCTATTTTTTACAGTTAAGCTTGACCAAATGAGTGAAACTGTGATAAATTATTTTATTTATCTTTTTTATTCAAGAATTTATTGTAAGCCTATACCTTATAATTGTACAGTATAAGACTAAATGTTGTGCAAAACTAAAATTAGCCAACAAACAGCAACATAACGTAAATAGTACTACCATGTATACAGTACCGGTACATTTGTTGAAAATTATCTTGATGATTTGGTGAATCCAAAGTGAATTTATTTTGGATTTAATTCTTGGTGAAATTCATAGCTACTCTAACTCTAATATTAGCAAAATCTATTATCGTCTTTCTTGAAACGAAGCTCAGGTCATGATGTTGATGCGGGTTATTACCGTAAAATTATAGTGTTTTTTTTTAATCCTTCCATTTTTACGAAGTTCACGAGGGTGCCTCTTTGGGGTGCATTGTCGAACAACAACATAAAGGAGCACCAATGGAAACAGAAATACAATAGTGTAGTGGTGTTAGTAGTGTGGTGCTTTGAAAACGAGGGGGGAAATGAAAGGTGGTGTCAAAAGGTCAGCTTCGAGGTCCGCCTCCACGGGTGCGAGACAAACGAGTTGCGGGCAGGGTCACTCAGCCGGTCCGTCCGTCTGTCGATTGCCCATTGGGAAGTGCCCTCGTTGGGCCTATGACAAGCAGGGAGAGGCGAAGAAACCACCACCTCTTTGACCACTTTCCCCCAACTTCATTGGAAGAAGGGGGTCGACAATCAGTCCACCTCACCAACCCTACCACTACCAACGCTAAATTCCTTCTTCCTTGGGGGGAAAAAAAAGTCTCGAGGGGCTGACTGTTGCCTTAACACGCGCCACGGTGGTCGTTGGGCGGTGGTTTCTTTTTTTTTATCCCTCCCCGATCGATAAAAGTACTTTCGAGATGTTTGAAGGTCTCTCCTCTCGCTTCTTAAGCTGACCCGCCTGTCGGTGTCGGACACCAAAATACGTTTATGAAAGATGTAAGTCGCTATACTGTAGATCGAATGAACGTGTTGAAGAATTCGTTCGAGTAAAAGAAAATTATCCAACGCTAGACCGAAGGACGACCCCTTTCGATTCAACAATTTCACACGCCATGACCATGAAATGGTTTCACGTGAAGCGTACCACCAATTAAGCCTAATGGCGTGGTACGAACTAGGTCAAATTTTGGCGACGCTTCACAACTCGGTTTCTCATTCACGCAGCGTAGTGAATCATGGCGTTGCTTATACGGTCGATTTAATGCATAGCTATGGAATGTTCGATGCAGCGTAAACACGGTTCTAAAACATGCGAGTTAGACTGAATAAAACTAAGTGCAAGTCGATCTTTAAAAGGACAAAATTGACATACTTAACAATATCAATATATAACCATTCCTTTAATAAATGTCATTTTAATACCTTTTCAGAATGGAATGTGTTACCTATCTATCTTCGATATATTACTTTTACTTGCGAATCAACTCCTGCACACCCCCTTGTCGCCACTTTAAAATAAAACTTGCTGAACAAGTTTTATTTGCTTGATGTACATGTAATTATTTTAGTATTCCCCACATGTATTTGTCTCTAAGAACGCAACCTTTTTAAAGAAAAAAAAAACAACGTAGACAAGTAACTATAATTGGAAAGTGAACAGTTTGAACCGCGAGGAGCAGCTGCGTGCGCTAAGTCATTTATCATTCACCTCTCGGTCATTTATCGTCCATTTCTTTGTAACACCAATTGAACCTGCTGCTAGGCCTGTGGCGACAATCGAAAGATCGATGAGTTTATTTGTGAGATAGCTAAATCATCAAGTTGACTGAAAGTGAAAACTAATTTTGGAGGAACTGACCAATTATATCAATTATGCCTGCCCTCACGGTTGATTGATAATCATACAAACGTTAGTAACATACGTTTTCATTCCTAACTCTTATTTGTTGTGGCTAATACGCGCGTCACCCCGTATTGAGAGGATACGACAAGAGTCCAGATCTAGATGGATTGTGGGATAATGTTATCTTAACTGATGTATCTATTAGAATTAAATTTGAAACTTCGAAATTTCGAAGAGACATCACATTCTTTTCCAAGCTGGTAAGCCTCTGTAGCAGGTAACATTTTGAATACAAAACAAGGATTGAAAAAATCCTAGTCCCAGCCTGGGGATGGGATAAGGGTGTATCTATTGTATGAAAATAAAATTAAATACCGTAGATTGATCACTGTTATTTTGTTCCATTTCAAAGGTTTTTAAGTTTTAAAACGATTTAACCCACTGCCGAATACGGCAGGTTCACGTCACTCAAAAATATTAGATTTCTGCAAAGACGATAGATTAACAAATGGGTTAGAAACAACCGACTGACTGTTCACTATTTTACTCATTTTTAACTACAAAATAAGTACCGTAGTTCGTAACCTCAAATTAAGGAACATGGCACCAAAATCAAGGGTACTGATATCCACACGGTATTATGGTATTCAATGTATACTATGCATAGAGTTTCCAACTTTATTAACGGTGAAACTACATGCAGACCAGAAACCTGAAATTTCTAACCATAGATACGTTTGCAACCGAAATAAAAATAGATACCGGTACTGTACAACAATAGAGAGGAGTAAAAGCTACAGTCTCAACAACAGCTTTGCTGCAAGTCACTCCTACTATGCATTGGAGTTATTTTAGTTTAGTTGCTACATGGTTAATTTAAATACGAATTTAAAGATGCATAACAACTATTTTTTGTCTTTCAGTAAACGGTCCGTAGGAACGAGATATAACAAAAAAACATCATAAATACAAATAAAATAAAGTACAAAAATGAACTCTGTTAACCAACATTGTAAAAAAATTGGTATCTTGCTAATGACTTTGTATATAAAAATGCTAATAGCGTTTGAATCTATTAAGGTGTACAGCCTTTTTAAAACCGATTTATCAAAGGCGTGCGATACGGTCTCTAGAGAACAGGTCATCTCTGACTGTAAAAGTTTTGATCAGAGGATCTTTGACTTGATACAAGATCACCTGAAAACATTTTCAGATATCCTACAGTGGTAAGCGGGTATGCCAGGACTCGAATGATGGGGTTATACAAGGCTCAAAACTGGCGACCACATAGTTTTGCTTAGTCTTGAGTTCTCTTTTTCATTTAAACTTTAAAAGTACCCTTAAAAATTATATCGATGATAATATTTTCACGTACGCCTTTGAATGGGAACAGAGAGAGAAATTTAATTTAATTGAAACATCCCTTTGGAATAAACTATAAGAAATACAAATCGCCATAAGATATGGTTCGTCATCTGATAAGGTAAACTTATAAAAATGCAAAATTTACAATAGAACGATAAGAAAAACAAGCATAAAATTGAGATCCAGAATAGCATCAGTTCCCATCAATAATCATAGATAAAGGTAAATAAAATAAAATAAAACAACAAACGGAGGCAGATTAGTTGTAGTGAGTTTTGACAAAGAACATCTCATTGTTTCTCAATAAGGTATGTAAAGATCCGAGTGTTTAAATGTTTACAGTTCACGATACATCTCTCTTCACAACATTGATAGATCATAGACCTTATGTCATAGGACAATCCATTCCAGTGCTCAAAAGTATTATAGGGGAATCGTCGTTTTCCATATTAAAAGAATATCTGTTATCTCGGATTTAAATCGTCTACATTCACGTGTTTCATGGTGGCTATTAAAAGATTTTTGGATATCATGGAAAGGATGGTTAAAATGTCGGAGTGCTGAAGTAAGAGATCTGAGGCGTTGTATTTTTATAATAGTTCGAAAAGTAGGAATTAAATTTTGTTGACAGAAGTTCGTGATAAAATGGATAAATAAAAGTTTAAATGCTGTCCTTAGGCACCTGTTATATGTGACTTTAACCCTATCCAGTTCAATCTTTGTTGTGTCACTCCATATAACTATTTGGTAACTTACAATTGGTATGATACTAGTCATAATAAAAGTTTTGATCTCATAAAAATTAAGAAGCGATCTTATAAAGATCTCATAAAAAATTTTGAGATCCGTTTAAGTATAAACATTTTCTGGTTCAATCTTTTATTAATAGTATTAATTTGGGGTGCAAAGAATAATACATTATCGAAAACTATTCCAAGAATAGTCATGGTTTGTAGTTCATTTGATTGTATGGCAATAATAATAATAGTTTGTGTTTTATTTGGGTTTAATTGCATTTGTCTCTGAGCATACCAATTTTTCATAATACTGTAGTAATATCATGTTCAATGAGCGATTCGATTAGTTGTTTATCGGAAGGAATTGATACATAAGTTAATAAGTTATCATCAACATAGCTACGTACGTGCGCATGGAATGGGAGATCAAAGATAGGGTTTATAACTATATTAAAAAAGGCATAGCCATTTTTTAGCCTTGTATGACACCTCTATCTGACTGAAATTGTGTAGTATCCAAGATGGTATTTATTTAATTAGTTCTATCATTAATATAGTTTGAGATTAGTTTAATGTCGGTATCTCTAATAGGTAAGGTTGTGCATTCCTTTACAATATAGTGTCGGGTTATGGTGTCAAATGCCTTGGATAGGTCAATTTTTACAATAATATAACAAGAATTATTGTCTATTGTTTTAAGGATGTCATGATATAATTCCATAAGGAGAGTATTAGTGGAGAATCCTGGTTTTCCTCTATACTGGTGTGGGCTCATGTTTAAGGTAATATTATCTTTGATCTCTTTGAAAACAGTCAATTTAAAATTATAAAGAATATCGATATTGGTATGATGGAGCGGTGGTACCGGCAAAGGATGATAAAGCTTAACCCCCAGAAAACTGAGACCTTATTGATCTCCCGGAAAGTCCATGACATTGTAACAATTAAGATCTTGGGTGTACATTTCGACAGCAGGTTAAACTTTATGTATCATGTTGATAGCCTCTGCTCTCGTCTCTACAGTAAGTGATATTTAATTAAACGTATACGAAAAACATTGTCTAAAAATAAAACTCACCTTCAGGGAGTAGTTATCCCAATAATTGAATTTCAAATAGAAATATGGGCAAACACTACGGATTGCCTACTACGGCGGGTTAAGGTTGCTTACAACCGTTGCGTCAGATTGGCCTTTGGGCTATCTAAGTATGAATCTATAACAATGGAATTGAACATCCCGAACTTCTAGAAAAGTGTGCGGATTGGTAGACTTCACGCACTGGCATCCGCAATTAAAAGTAATACACATACTGCTCATTTTATTTGTAAGTTTTTTAATGATGTACAGTCGAGAGAGTGCAGAGGTTATAAGTTTGAATATGTAGAAAAAAATTGTCAATTTAAGAGAAAACATTATCCTTATAACACCATAGATAAATAGAATTTACTTCCTGAAAATATAAGACGGAAAAATTACAATTGTAGTAATTTTAAATACCGTATCAACTGCAAACATATCAATGAGAGGATCAAAGAATATGTGTTGAATGATACCTTTATATCTTTAATAATAATACCTTTAGCTTCCTTTTTTATAGTTTTAAGTATCACTTTTGTGTAAATATGCGACATCCTTTTTCCTTTTTGAATTGTACATGTAGATTGCAGGTGCCCTTTTATGTTATGGACTCCGGTCTTATTGTGTGCCGACCTTAACACTTTGTCTGCCTTTTTTTATTTGGTGACTACCATGGTAATGTGTCTTGCTTTTTACTTGTGTTGTTTTACTTCTTGGTCGTTGACCTGGAGTCCTTGTTTTTATTGGATTTCACTTTTGTAACATATCCCTCTGGGATGCATTAATAAACTTATATTTAAAAGTAAATAAAACAATACAAAGTCTTAGAAGTTTCATAGTATATGCTTATATATATTTTTATCAAATTTTATAAACGAATCCTTATTATAAGCTGGTTTTAAGACTGCCTTTTTCCGTATGTTAGTCGGAAGCTTGTTCCAAGACGAATAAGTGTTATAAGGGAAGGAATTAGAAAGTCCAAATGAGATAAAGTTCAACTATGAAATAAAGTCCAACTACGAAGTAAAATAACTTCACTGAATAGCATGTGCGACTTGCAGAGAAGCTGTTGTAGAGGCAGCATACCTTTTACTCTCTTATTATTGTATCAATATTTCGGTTGCATTGTTGTAATGAATAAATTAAACAATAGTCGATTCTGAGTAAATGGGGTCGTGGCTACAACTTTCTAAATATGACTTGATACCTAACGCATTGTTTAAAATTTAACAATGAAATTTTCTTAAAAATTAATTTCAAGGTTAATGAAAATAGTAACATTGGAAAGATCCATACACAAACAATATTTGCCTGACACATTTGTTTGTTTTCACGTGACTTGTTTTCATAATATTTGGTTGTGTCGCGATTAACCCGTATAGTTGCATGTATATAATACATCATACGGATTTAAATTTGTAGTTGAATATTCATAAATGCTTGTAAAAAATTAAGTACAATATTTAAAATTTATACATTTTTTCATTAAAAAAGTTAACATCGTATAGCAAATCATTTCACATGGGTTTCTTATTAGTACAATCCGTTATACGTGTTATTTTATTTCTAGTTTAGCTCTAACCATGAATGTAACTCGAAATTATGAGGGTAAAAAGTTTGGGCCCGTGCCCAGGGTATATTGATTACCTAGCGACGTCTCTGGTAAGTAAGTATTTATCCAGATTGAATGTACGCTTCGATAACTAATCTAGGATAATCACGATATTCTTAGAAGCTTCGTGCTGCGGGCAGCAGTGTGGTGCGGGTGTTGCGCCTGCGCATGATGTACCACGATAGTGGTACGTCATGGCCCGCGCGCGATGGTTGGAGACAGCATCGGGTGTGAGCGCGAGTTTGCATTTA
Organism: Cryptops parisi; assembly: GCA_034695005.1. Classification (NCBI taxonomy): domain Eukaryota; kingdom Metazoa; phylum Arthropoda; class Chilopoda; order Scolopendromorpha; family Cryptopidae; genus Cryptops; species Cryptops parisi. Next base: position 11,164 of record JAQIWH010001420.1, on the reverse strand, counting down.
ATAAACTCGCGAGTTTGCACTGTGCATTTAATAAACTTTCGGTTAAACCCAAGCTTTTGGCATTCCCGTTTCAATTGTTTAATTGTAAAACGACCGCGAGCGAAGCCGCGGTTACCGCTAGTATACATACAGTAGTTTAATTGATTTATCAAAAGTTTTGTGGAGAACTTATTGTCTAAATTAGTACTGGAGAACATTTGCGTAAACGATATGGAAGTGTATTCCACGACAAGTACTTGTATGTAAATGTGCGTATCTATTTTTTCATGGTAAATTGACTCAAAATGAAATATATGACAACTACCTTGACGACTATAGATTAGGTAGTCATTTTAATCTTTATGATCATATGTGTGTATTTTTGTAACAAAACACCGATTGTCCATACGTGTGTCATTTGTCCCTCAGACTTAGAATCCATGGCATGAATGGAAGGCGAACCAGGGCCACTCCCGCCAGAGGTGAATGCTCCGACCACCACAAGGTTTACTAGACTCCCCGTGGTCACCATGCCAACCGTAGTTGACATAGGGTTTATTTCTAGTGAAAAGTAGTAAACAAACTAGCTCTCTAGCACTCGCAAACTAGCACTCGTCATCAAAGACGGGTACTAGTCCAAAACAAGTACCGGTACCGGTGAATAAAAAATAAATGAACTTCGGTTTTTGATACAGCCTTTTCACCTGGCGTGGACTGTCTTTATTTGCAAATCAAATCAAATCGAAGACGAGTATGCCGCGGGTTAACTTCACACCAGCTCGCCAACATTGACCTACATTGTTAAAATGTTAGTTTTGGTTAGATATAGGTTAGTTTCCAAAATTTCAGCGTTTGTTCCTGGAAGCCGAGGAACTAATGATTAAAAATAGTGAGTCAGCCCGCAAATACCGCTGGTGTAAAGTTAGCCAGTCTTTGTCAAATCATTTGTTTCCGGGCTCCCAGAATGAAACAAACGCCGAAATGAAGACATGAGATTTAACGTATCACTAAGATAATCGTGCTTTTTAATGCACCAACCGAATTTCAAGCAGCAGTTAAATTTCTATCCTACACCATCAATTATGATCCTTCCGAAATCTAATCAAAATGTTCACCAGTTTTGAGCGGAGCTGCGGACTGTTATCTTAAGATCTTACTTTCCATGCAAAATTATTTTTCAAAAATAGCTTTTGGGCTTAGAAGAACAGTCAGTGTGGCTAATGATTTGTTGAAATTTAAGTTTCTTGATATTTACAAAATAGCTAAGTTCTATGTCCTGTCCTACATTCATTCTTATTATCAAACATATAATATACTCAAATAAGTATTAATTTTATTTATATCTTGAGTTTTGTTCTCATTGTTTTTTCTATAAAACTAGATGGTTGACCTGGCGTAACATACGCCAGCTAGCGATCCCGTGGATTTCATTGTTTACCCTGGTTGTAAACCTGCGTGGATTTAGAAGGTGGGGTCTACCTTAAAGAATTATATATATGAAGATGTTTAAAGTTGTTGTTTGTTATTTGTGCATAATTTGATTTTTGTGCCTTGTTACCTTTTATCGCTGTTATGTCTCCATGGGACGAAAGAATGAAAAAAAAAATAAACAATTAAATTATAAGGGGCTATTGCCGCCTGTCATGAAATGACTTTTTGGTAAAAATAAAAATAAAAACTTTCATAGAAAATTCTATAATCTTCACTAAAAGAGCTCTGCTACCAGTCTAACCTCATTGTGACAAAATTCTTCTTTTGCTTATAACGTAGAAAACATTATACGACACTAAAGTTGCAACTCGACCTCTAACCATGTAACCATAAAAGCGGTAGGTTCCAAAAGCACTGCGCTCCAGAATAGCACAAAATCTTACACTACCTTTACACTCCCCGAAACATGCTCTTAAACCTAGTAGTCTTAACTAACTTAAATCTGATCCTTTACACTTCCCAAAACATTACTTCAGTTTTAGTCCACCATTCACTGGTCTTCTCGCTAAACTTCTTGAATGATGTTGAAACGTTCCTCCGTGTACTCCTCACGGGTAGGTAAATTCTCCAACAAAGAAGGTATTTCTTTCAAAAATACAGAGACAGCCATAGGCAAAGACAGCCAACCAGGTTCGGCTTGTTTGATTCGGGAACTCCACAATTTCCAGACCACGTTCCAACAACGTTGCGGTCAATGTTTTCGCAACTTCAAATCAACTGGAACAGCTTTTTCCAAACTATGCACTTAACAGCTCACGTGAATGAACATTAATCGCAAAAACTACAGCACCAACATTCAACAATCGTTCACCAAGAGACTCGCCTTCGTCGACCGCTTAGTCTCCCGCCTTCCAAGCATCAAGCATCTCACCAAACTCGGACCGATGAAATGTATTCATAAGCCTAACCTTGACGTAACTAAAATAATAAACATATTCTAACTACGCCACAACTACAAGTGAAAGACTAAGTTATTATATATATTTATTGAAACACCCCTTTGGGACAAAGTATAAGATATACAAATCGCCATAAAATATGGTTCGTCAGAATGTAAACTTATAAAAAATACAAATATACAAGAAGACGGCAAAATAACTACAAGGTTGACATCAGACAACTTCACGTAAGAGGAACAAGTACAAAAATTGGGATCTAAAATAGCATCAGTTTCCATCATTAGTCATGGAATAGGGTAAAAATAAAACAACCAACGAAGGCAGATTAGTCGTAGTTAGTTATGACAATTGGACATCTCATTGATTCTCAACAAGATATGTATAAATCCGAGTATTTAAATGTTTACAGTTCACGATACAACTCTCCTGACAACATTGAAAAATCATAGATCTTATGTCATAGGGCAATCCATTCCAGTGCTCTAAAGTATTATAAAGGAATCGTTTTTTTCTCTATGGCTTAACGTTATATATGGCTTATCGTGCTGCAGGATTAAATATCTAATCAAACATAGTATCAAATACTAGTCAAAATCCCGCCAATCAACGGGCACATAGCTAGGCTGGGCTAGTTAAAAAACTGTTGAATGACCAGTTTGAAAATATACTAACTTTGAAATTTCGCACTGTTCACTGAGTGAACTTTACTCTAATTGGGTGGTGCTATGTCTGAGCCAATGAGATTTATAATCGGGTGTCGGTAACATAGCAAATTATTATTGAGACGAGCAAAGCGAGTCTCTCTCTATCCCAGTTGTACCAAAATCGGCATTTGGCTGAATCTTGTGATAACTTTTTCTCAAAAACTACAATAGCTTGGAAGATGAAATTTCGCACAATTACGTAAAAAAAAAAGTGCATTCTCGTTCTCGATCGAAAACTAAAAAATGGGTCTACGGGTCTAATATTATGCCTACTCTTATGCAGCAATTTTGCACTTAGTAACTTCAACATTTTCTTTTTAAGTGCGCGAGTCCAATTAAAGCCCGGTTTTTGCTAGTAGGTAATATAGATGATCCCAATTCCGATAATTCTAGTTGTCAGTGAACCGAATTACGTATTCTACGACGAGATCAATGTTCCTGCCGTCGAATATTGCCAACTTCGGAGACTTCTCACGAAATTCGCGCGCTTTAGAGATTTTGTCGTTGGAGAAAACCTTTCCCGCGACGAGTGGGGATCGAAATACAACTATAGGGTGCTTTTGTTTTTTTAAAAATACGGTATAGCCGTATATGGAACGGTTTGTTTAATCCAATAGTCAAAATAGATTATTTTTTACTAGCTAGACAATCCCAAATATCGAAATCCATACAAAACTCAACGGTATGGGGTATGGTGATAAGGTTACATAGTACAAGTATACTTGTATGTTTGTTGCGAACAAAGTTTTACATATTGATAAACTTTTTATCAAAGTTGTGATATTTGTTTAACTTATCTTCTTGTAAAAAAGTATGCTATAATAGTTTTTTTTATTCTAAATAACACCCCGGTAGGTTATTCGTATTTCAGACGTGGAATGTTTTAGATAGACTTGTCCGTTCGTGGACTTAACCTTGGTTTTGGGAAATGAAACTTGAATGAATTGGTAGACCGACTGTGTGGATTACATTGAAAAAGAATTGATAATGGTAAAGGAAAGGTGTTGCTGGTAGTTGAGAAACGAGCATTTTCTATAAGTGGTAAGATAAGGTTGTTTACTGTGAGAATGCATAAACGTTTACATTTATGACGTGATCAACGTTTTCGTGAACTAACCATCCAAAAAATGATTCTGAGTAGCTGGTAACTGATAGTCACCAAATACGAAATTGTCGAGCATCGGCCCACACATAGTAGGCTCTAAATATTCTATACGTGACATCGTTTTCATTTACCCGAACCAAACTATCTTTGTTACGAATCAATTCGGATAGTTTTGAAACTTCAGTGATCCTAGTTAAGTACCGATTTTATCTTGTATTGTTACCGCTTTTTCTTTGTACAGTATCATATTTGTAAACAATTTGTCTCTTTGGGACGCATAAGAAATAAATAAAATAAATAAATAATAGAGTTTCTACTGTAATTATTCACTGTACGTTTGGACGGTATTCTTTCTTTAAAATCAACGAGGAAGAAACTTTTTTTCCCGGTTGATGATTTCCGTTTCCGCTTATACGTTTTTCGGTTTAATAGTCGTCTCTGATAAATTCAGCGTCTGCGCAACTGTCAATGCAATGTATTCGCCAGCACCTACATTATTCCTTTTTCTACTCATTCACCCACCCACCTAGTGTTGCTTTGGTTATTTTATTCCCCACCCTGTCCATTTCTCTTCCATTTGACGCAGCAGCAGCAAGATTATGCAGCAGTAGGGTAGGGGATGAGAGTGAATGGGAGGACGGTCGTCTCCCTTCTGCAATCGAATGGGTCTGTTCCGTGACGTCAAAGGGCATCTCGCGTGGAACCGTGGGAAGTGAAAGTGATTGATTCGGTTGTAGTAACCCACACGACCAAGACTAGAGATAGAGAGACCCACTGCTGGGTTTAAACTTCACCCATTCTACTTCTCTCCCATTTCTAGCCTCCTGTCTGGTGGTGACAGAAACGATTCCATTCACCTTCTTCTACCGCGAAGGATGCACACTCGGATTTACGGTTTACGTCTTTAACCCTAACGATGGACTGGGTTGGGGTAACTGTGTACGCTTATCCATTGGGAATTGTGAAACCCCTACATTGGAAGAGTGCAATACCGTAAGCCTATAGATCCTCTCGCTGCCAATAGAGTACGGTATGGAAGTTGGCGAAGTGATCACTGAAAAGCACACATGCCAATATTTAATTACTACTGTACTTATTTCCACATCGTTCCCCGTGATTTTGCGTCATTAAAAATGTAGAATCAATAAATTAAATTGATGAACGTCTTGTCATAGAATAAATACGTAAATACACCAGCTTAATGAAACGAGCCAGTTGCCAAATGAGCTTTCTTTAAACAAAGCAAAGATGGATAGGTGTGAATATTTGTACGAGCTCAAGTTGACAGTCACATTCTGCGAGAATTAAAATCATTATTTCTTTATACGACCTTGTTGGTTGCACGCGATAGCAAAACAAAAATATCGATACCCCTCCGTCGTCAAATAACAGCGTGTGGGCAAGACCCCGTTCCTATTGTATTTTTATCGTGAATATTAAGACACTACATATTTTGTAAGTACAGTAATACTGCATACGAGGAGGCGGGAGCTGTACTGAAAGTAATGCAAAAGTTGGCATAACTTTTTTATTAACTGACATAATAGGTCGTTTAAATTTCACGTGTTGTTAGACCATGGAGATAGAAGTTAGGTTACTCTTAACTTCTATCTTCATGGTTACAGTAACTCTTCTTCTGGTCTGTCTGACATCCATAGAAGACTGCAGAATGTTTACGGAGATGACAGTGTCACCATGACACCATTGACAAGTAAAGAGCAATGTGCACAAATGGACGAACAATTTTAAAGAAGGTGAAACCAGCATTAAAGATAAACGACGCATTGGGAGACCATCAACTGTGACCACTGATACGAGTGGCTGTGAAAAATTCATGTGTACCTCAGTGGCACACATGAATATTCCCAAAAGAACTGGAGAGTTGGGTTTAACGATGGCGCAAATGCATCTCGTACTATGGAGACTATGTTGAGTAGTATCTTTCTATAGATGAAGCGTTACCGTACTCTAAAAACGTGTCAACTTGAACGATATACTGTATGTCAAAATTGTCAGCAAATAAAAAAAGTTTCCACTCTTGCATTACCCGGGCAACTTAGACCCATTTCTGTAAAGTTTTTGTCATTTTTTTTTTACTTATTAGCAATAAATTAAAAAATAGCCTGATAACTATTACAGTGGTACCTCGGTTCTCGAATGTAATCCGTTCCGGAAGATCGAGTTTTGAAACGTTCGAAAACCGAGACGCGGTTTCCCATGCAAAATGGATTAATCCGTTCCAGCCCTTTAAAAATCAACCCCTAAAACAGCAAATTAACATGGATTTCACTACCGTATCTAATGATACCATAGATCCATAAAATGATGCACAATGAAAGCAATAAACACAATATACTGTAGGCCTACTGTACTGGTGCGTAAAAGCAATAATAAACACAATGTAAAATCAGCACCGGTACTGTAGATTATAAAAATTAAAATGTACACTAATAATTGGGGGGGGGGTCATAATTCAATGATCGCAATGGGTGACTGTTTTAAGAATCTTGCACTCAGCGGAAGCCGCGTGGCATGTTCGACAACCGAAGCATTAGTTTCGGTTTTATGGCGTTCGTAAACCGAAACGTTCGAGAATGGAGGTTTCCACTGTATTTCCTAAAACTTCATGTTCTATTCTTTATTTGTAATGTGAATTTAAATGTTTTTTACTGACAACCAAGTTTACAGGATTTTTCTACATTGGTTCAAGGTTCCCTTTCACCTTAATCATGTTGGGGTACTTTGGACGGAAGTTAGACGTTGGACGCATCCTCTTTTCTCCGTTAAAAAAGCATTGATTAATGCTCTGGGACAAATTTAGACCTAGGTTTCTAAAACAATGTAGTGTTAATGCACTGGAAATTGTAAAATTTTATTTTATAGACTTAAAGAGGTTCCTTGTTCAATTCATCACTCAAACCATCCTGTACACAAATTCAACCTATTCTTTAACCAGTCTACTTATAATCGTCTTCATAAAGTCTCTTAGATTTCATGTTCTTTTTTACCTTCCTGTTAAAATAGAGAATCGTTACCCTCACAATGTTTTCAACAATTGGAATCTGTTGCCTATACTATAAGACTTTGAAAATATACCATTCATCCTAACTGGAATTCAAAAATCTATAGAGATTTTTCAGTTTTGCTTTTGCAGCACATCAATTGTACTGATTGATTTAATTATTTTTTTTGTATTTTGTTCTGTTGACCACCATGGTTGAAATAAATAAAAATAAATAACTTAAACTAATATTAATGCACAACAATGCCTCTTATTACAAACAATTTAAAATTTGTCGTTTGCGAAAAGTTTACAGGCAATGAAATACACGATTTTGGTACACAAATTGTAAATACAGTTTAATACAGTAAATAAGTGGTGAATAGTAAATACATTCAATTGAAATTTGAATTGAAATTCACTTTTGTATTGTAATGCCATTTTGATTTTTGATTTTTCAAAAATTTGTCGAACATGTTTCGGAAAGTTTAAACCTTTCTTCTTCAGCGAAATTAAGGAGAAAATGATTTAGTTTACAGGTTGTAGAAAAAGAGACTTAGTAAGTCAATAAGCCTGAAAATACTATAATGACGGGACGAGCTTGTCAATGGACTTAAACACTTTTTTGTTTTGAGTCCAAGTAGGGCCGTCCAAGTAGCTCAGGTTTACTTTCAGTACAGCACTCGTACATTTAACGAGAGCCAAGACTTGTTGGAGAGAGGTCCACCAAAACCATCGTTATGAAATAAAACAATTTATGCAGCAATTTTGGTGATCAAATTTATGCAATTTGATCACCAAAAAGTAGTTCATTTCTTTTTCATCCAATACAGCTGCCAATTAGCGTATCTAATTCCGACGGTTGGCGCCACGTGGACTAAACCTATTAACGCTCGACCTTCATTAGTCGCTGACCACTCAAGTGCTTAGCGATTCTTGGGAGATCGCTACTACTGTACGTCTTTCCGACAACACTCTTCTCTTCACAACCACATCGTCGCCACTTTCCAAGTTATCTTTCGTCACCTTTTCATGCTTGCTCGGGCAAACCTCCAAGTGAGAGGCTGAACTCTTTTCTCACCCCCTTCGTTCATCATTTTTAAAGCGACATATTAAAGCATTTTTTTTTTGTTCTGTCCTTTTTTTTATGTTTATTTCTGTACCATTTTCGCGCGATGTTCAGCATCACTCCTTCCTTTCGTCATCATTGTCATCTGCATCGTCACCACTCCACCACCACCATCAGCAGCAGCAGCAGCCGCACAATATAATTTAACAGCAATAGCAAGCAATCTTTTCTCCTTTCACCTCCGCCCACGCATCCACCATCGCAATGGATTCGTCCTGTTGCTAGCTGCTGCTGCCTCGGTTCGAGACAAGGTAACCACGTCGACGACAAACATCTCCATCGATTTTTATCCGGAACGATGGTACTTTGGTACTATAGCTAGCTAGGTGAAAACCCCGCTCCCACTATCACAATACACTGTCCCCATCCACTCCCTTTTTTTCACTACCCCCACGTTCGGTGGTTTAACAAATCATCAGACAAGATGCGCGCAAGAATTAAAGAGATCGTCAACCTTTAATAAATAGAGATGTTAGATAGACACTGGCTCCAGATCGAAAACTGAAAATCGCGTGTGATCAAATGAATAATATGCTTTGAGGACTTCGTAAGAAATTTGTATTTACTGTACAAAGTATGAAGTATATTTAAATCTATGGATAGTTTTCCTTCCCTACACCCGAAGCGCATTTCTCTTACCACTCGCCAGACTACATCAACTTAATGACAATAGATACAATGACTTGGCAGAGTTGATGTAAATGTTTTAGATATATCGCGCAAAAATAGTAGATCGATTTCACCTCAATCGTTATACCAAAACTCATCTAAAATATGGAACTAAAAAGGAATTCTGCATTTATTCGTATTTGTATAATAAAGCTATTCTACAATGCAAATCAGCCTGCGGGTTTACTAGTAGTACAACCCCCCCCTCCCAATGTAAATAGTAAATAAGAGAGCTTAAAATTATAACAATGAACTGCCTTATTACGAAACAAGTCCTGGTAATAAAAATAAGTTTCAGGCGTGGTAACCTAACCTATGCTTCTTTATTCAAATTTTAAAAGCATAGTTTGAAACAAACAGGTGGATAAATATCTGTGTTGATTTGTTTTATTTTATTTTGAATGAAACGGTCCAATGGGACCACACTATACAAAATAGATGAATGACATATGAGTTCTAGAAGAAAAAAGTAATTTAAATAAAAGATCAGTAACGAGGAATACAAAATACATTTAGTAGGAAAAAACATACCAACACCAGGAATAATTGCAAAAATTGCAACAAATTAAAAAGCGAAAATAACATTGAAACTTACAAACTAAAAACAAAAACTTGACAAGCCAAGCAATTGAGGGTGGAATAACGGCGTAACTCAAAAATTTAGTTTTGAGAAAAAGGTAAAAAAAACTTCTGGCACCTTCAAATTTAAGATTAAAAAAAAACAATCCTATAAACTGTAGGCTATATAAGAAAACGAACAGGTTTTGCAAAAAATCTGTTAACTTGAGTTGACAGGTCTCAAGTTACAGGCTAATTTAAAAATAATGCATTTATGCCGTTTTTCCGAAGATGTCATTTCCGTTGTTTGAGAAGTGAAACAACCAGGAAGTGATTAAAAAAACAAAAAAACAAAAAAAACAAACAGAAATCACAAAAAGATTTCATAATCAAATTTCCAATTTCGTTTACAATCGATGAAAATCAATCCATCAATACCAGCTATACGGCATTATAAATCAACCTAGTACATTTTGTTCTACACTGGCTCTAGTTGAACCCAGTCCAAGTGAAGATTTAGACGTTCAACTTGTGAGTTTCAACTTTTATAGGATTAACACCTTATAAACCAAACCCTATCCAATGAACTGGATTGGATAATTTTCTGCATCGGTTAATTTGACGTAAACAAAACGGTCCGATTCTAATTCACTGGACTAAAGTAGATGATTAAACTATCGAAGATAGTGATGCTACGAGAATAAAAGAAAAGTGTGACCGATAAAATTAAAAAAAACAAAAACAAAAAACAATCAGACTTTAGCGTTTCGAGTTTTCTTCCAATTGACAAACCATAAATGAGATAAAAACTGACATTGAAGCAGTTCAAAAACTATCACCCCTTTCCCCAAAGAAGTCAACCTTTTATTCCTAGTCAGCTAAAGAAAATTGACGCTAGGGAAAGGCACTGCTGTGCCGTTGTGTGAATTTCAAGCAAAACTGAGTACTGGTAGTTTAGTTTTATCTACGGTATGAACACTGCTGGATAGCATGGATACTGATGTACCGGCTCACTTCACTTCTCAATTGCATTATTCTCATAACTACAATACAGTGCATTACATAACGATTGGTATACTTACCTCCCGATAACTTAGCAAATTCCCAATGCTTGAATATAATTATTGATAGAAAAAAAAACTCATACAATTTCATATATTATGATAACTGAATGAAAGAAGACTTTTTTTCAAACAACTTCTCCTACCACCTTACTTACTGGGTGCAATGTTGATAATAACCCAACGTTTCGTTTTCTGTGCCCAAAGACTTTTTCAAGGCAAAACACGGACAAGAACACAAAAACAAAAGACACCAGCAGCACAGAAAAAACGGTTAAAAAAATCTTTACCCTTTATTTTAACCGTTTTTCTGTGCTGATGGTGTCATTTGTTTTTGTGTTCTTCTTCGTGTTTTTCCTTGAAAAAGCATTTAAGTACAGAAGGCGAAACGTTGGGTTTTCATCAACAGGTAGGTTAAACTTTGAGTTTAACGAGGGCACCGACTGGCTTTTACAGCTATGGCATTTGGCCCTCGGACTTTATTTAAATTAGAAATACAGAAATGATGATGAGATGAGGATGATAAACATGAAACAGGGTTTTATGATGCAGGAGGAAACGGGAGTGC